>JAPDOI010000589.1:0-175000 GCA_029168955.1 Aplectana chamaeleonis
GTCATGGAATGTGGGCAGTGACCTCAGTAGGGATGTCCAGGATGTCATAGGAATGTATGCAGGACTCTCAGTAGGGATGTCCAGGACATCATGGAACGTGTGCAGGACCGCAGTAGGGATGTCCAGGATGTCATGGAATGTGTGCAGGACCTCAGTAGGGATGTGCAGGGACATTATGGGACGTGTGTGACATCAGTAGGGGTGTGCACGATGTCATGGAATGTGGGCAGGACCTCAGTAGGGATGTCCAGGACATCATGGGACGTGTGCAGGACCGCAGTAGGGGTGTGCAGGTTACCACAATGTGTGCAGGACGTCGTGGTGAATGAGTGTAAGACCTCAGTAGGAATGTGCAGGATATCATGTGACGTGCAGGACCGCAGTATGGGTGTGCAGGATACCATGGAATGTGCAGAACGTCGTAGAATGAGTATAAAATCTTAATAGTCGTGGGCAGGACATTATGGGACGTGTGCAGGATGTTATGGAATGTGGGTAGGACCTCAGTAGGGATGTCCAGGACATCATGGGACGTGTGCAGAAGCGCAGTAGGGGTGTGCAGTATACCATGGATTATGTGCAGGACCTCAGTAGAATGAGTGTAAGACATCGAAAGTAATGTGCAGGACATCATGAGACGTGTGCAGGATGTCAAGGAATGTGGGCAGGACCTCAGTAGGGATGTCCAGGCTATCATGGGACGTGTGCAGAACTGCAGTAGGGGTGTGCAGGATACCATAAAATGTGTGCAGGACGTCGTAGAATGAGTGTAAGACCTCCATAGTCATGTGCAGGACATTATGGGACGTGTGCAGGATGTCATGGAATGTGTGCAGGACATCATGGGACGTGGGCAGGACCTCAGTAGGGATGTCCAGGACATCATGGCACGTATGCAGGACTCTAGTAGGGATGTCCAGGACATCATGGAACGTATGCAGGACCACAGTAGGGATGTCCAGGGCATCATGGGACGTGTGCAGGACCGCAGTAGGGGTGTGCAGGATGTCAAGGAATGTGGGCAGGACCTCAGTGGTAGTGTGCAGGACATTATGTTACATGTGCAGGATGTCATGAAATGTGTGCAGGACCTCAGTAGGGATGTCCAGGACATCATGGGATGTGCGCAGGACCGCAGTAGGGGTGTGCAGGATGTCAAGGATTGTGGGCAGGACCTCAGTAAGGATGTCCAGGACATCATGGGACGTATGCAGGACCCCAGTAGAGTTGTCCAGGACATCATGGGACGTGCGCAGGACCGCAGTAGGGGTGTGCAGAATGTCAAGGAATGTGGGCAGGACCTCAGTAGGGATGTCCAGGGCATCATAGGACCTGTGCAGGACCGCAGTAGGGGTGTGCAGGATGTCATGGAATGTGGGCAGGACCTCAGTAGGGATGTCCAGGATGTCAAGGAATGTAGGCAGGACCTCAGTAGGGATGTCCAGGACATCATGGAACGTGTGCAGGACCACAGTAGGGATGTCCAGGATGTCAAGTAATGTGGGCAGGACCTCAGTAGGGATGTCCAGGACATCATGGCACGTATGCAGGACCCCAGTAGGGATGTCCAGGACATCATGGGACGTGTGCAGGACCGCAGTAGGGGTGTGCAGGTTACCATGGAATATGTGCAGGACGTCGTAGAATGAGTGTAAGACCTCAGAACTAATGTGCAGGGCATCATGGGACGTGTGCAGAATGTCAAGGAATGTGGGCAGGACCTCAGTATTGATGTCCGGGACATCATGGGACGTGCGCAGGACCGCAGTAGGGACGTGCAGGATGTCAAGGAATGTGGGCAGGACCTCAGTAGGGATGTCCAGGACATTATGGCACGTATGCAGGACCCCAGTAGGGATGTCCAAGACATCATGGGACGTGTGCAGGACCGCAGTAGGGGTGTACAGGATGTCAAGTAATGTGGGCAGGACCTCAGTAGAGATGTCCAGGGCATCATGGGACGTGTGCAGGACCGAAGTAGAGGTGTGCAGGATGTCAAGGAATGTGGGCAGGACCTCAGTAGGGATGTCGAGGACATCATGGCACGTATGCAGGACCCCAGTAGGGATGTCCAGGATACCATAAAATAGTGCAGGACGTCGTAGAATGAGTGTAAGACCTCCATAGTCATGTGCAGGACATTATGGGGCGTGTGCAAGATGTCATGGAATGTGTGCAGGACATCATGGGACGTGGGCAGGATGTCAAGGAATGTGGGCAGGACCTCATTAGGGATGTCCAGGACATCATGGGACGTGCGCAGGACCGCAGTATGGGTGTGCAGGATGTCAAGGAATGTGTGCAGGACATCATGGGACGTGGGCAGGACCTCAGTAGGGCTCTTCAGGACATCATGGGACGTGTAGAGGACCGCAGTAGGGGTGTGCAGGATGTCATGGAATGTGTGCAGAGCCTCAGTTAGAATGTGCAGGATATAATGGGACGTGTGCAGAATCGCAGTAGGGGTGTGCAGGATGTCAAGGAATGTGTGCAGGACATCATGGGACGTGGGCAGAACCTCAGTAGGGCTGTCAAGGACATCATGGGACGTAAGAAGGACCGCAGTAGGGGTGTGCAGGATGTCATGGAATGTGTGCAGAACCTCAGTAAGAATGTGCAGGATATAATGGGACGTGTGCAGGACCGCAGTAGGGGTGTGCAGGATGTCATAGAATGTGGGCAGGACCTCAGTAGGAATGTGCAGGAAATCATGGGAAGTGTGCAGAACCGCAGTAAGGATGTGCAGGATACCATAAAATGTGTGCAGGACGTCGTATAATGAGTGTAAGACCTTGATAGTCATGTGCAGGACATTATGGGACGTGTGCAGGACATCATGGGACGTGTGCAGGATGTCAAGGAATGTGGGCAGGACCTCAGTAGGGATGTTCAGGCTATCATGGGACGTGTGCAGAACCGCAGTAGGGTTGTGCAGGATACCGTAAAATGTGTGCAGGACGTCGTAAAATGAGTGTAAGACCTCCATAGTCATGTACAGGATATTATGGGACGTGTGCAGGATGTCATGGAATGTGTGCAGGACATCATGGGACGTGGGCATGACCTCAGTAGGGATATCCAGGACATCATGGCACGTATGCAGGACCCCAGTAGGGATGTCCAGGACATCATGGGACGTGTGCAGGACCGAAGTAGAGGTGTGCAGGATGTCATGGAATGTGTGCAGGTCCTCAGTGGTAGTGTGCAGGACATAATGGGACGTGTGCAGGACCGCAGTAGAGGTGTGCAGGATGTCATAGAATGTGGGCAGGACCTCAGTAGAAATGTGCAGGATATCATGGGAAGTGTGCAGAACCGCAGTAGGGATGTGCAGGATACCATAAAATGTGTGCAGGACGTCATAGAATGAGTGTAAGACCTCAATAGTCATGTGCAGGACATTATGGGACGTATGCAGGATGTCATGGAATGTGTGCAGGACATCATGGGACGTGGGCAGGACCTCAGTAGGGATATCCAGGACATCATGGGACGTGTGCAGGACCACAGTAGGGATGTCCAGGACGTCATGGGACGTGTGCAGGACCGCAGTAGGAATGTGCAGGATATATTGGGACGTGAGCGGAAGCGCAGTAGGGGTGTGCAGGATACCATGGATTATGTGCAGGACGTCGTAGAATGAGTGTAAGACATCGAAAGTAATGTGCAGGACATCATGAGACGTGTGCAGGATGTCAAGGAATGTGGGCAGGACCTCAGTAGGGATGTCCAGGACATCATGGGACGTGCGCAGGACCGCAGTATGGGTGTGCAGGATGTCAAGGAATGTGTGCAGGACATCATGTGACGTGGGCAGGACCTCAGTAGGGCTCTCCAGGACATCATGGGACGTGTAGAGGACCGCAGTAGGGGTGTGCAGGATGTCATGGAATGTGTGCAGAGCCTCAGTTAGAATGTGCAGGATATAATGGGACGTGTGCAGAATCGCAGTAGGGGTGTGCAGGATGTCAAGGAATGTGTGCAGGACATCATGGGACGTGGGCAGAACCTCAGTAGGGCTGTCCAGGACATCATGGGACGTGTGCAGGACCGCAGTAGGGGTGTGCAGGATACCGTAAAATGTGTGCAGGACGTCGTAGGATGAGTGTAAGACCTTAATAGTCATGTGCAGGACATTATGGGACGTGTGCAGGACATCATGGGACGTGTGCAGGATGTCAAGGAATGTGGGCAGGACCTCAGTAGGGATGTTCAGGCTATCATGGGACGTGTGCAGAACCGCAGTAGGGGTGTGCAGGTTACCATAAAATGTGTGCAGGACGTCGTAGAATGAGTGTAAGACCTCCATAGTCATGTGCAGGATATTATGGGACGTGTGCAGGATGTCATGGAATGTGTGCAGGACATCATGGGACGTGGGCATGACCTCAGTATGGATATCCAGGGCATTATGGGACGTGCGCAGGAACGCAGTAGGGATGTCCAGGCTATCATGGGACGTGTGCAGAACCGCAGTAGGGGTGTGCAGGATACCACAAAATGTGTGCAGGACGTCGTAGAATGAGTGTAAGACCTCCATAGTCATGTGCAGGACATTATGGGACGTGTGCAGGATGTCATAGAATGTGTGCAGGACATCATAGGACGTGGGCAGGACTTCAGTAGGGATGTCCAGGACATCATGGCACGTATGCAGGACCGCAGTAGGAATGTGCAGGATACATTGGGACGTGTGCAGAAGCGCAGTAGGGGTGTGCAGGATACCATGGAATTTGTGCAGGACGTCGTAGAATGAGTGTAAGACCTCAAAAGTAATGTGCAGGACATCATGGAACGTGTGCAGGATGTCAAGGAATGTGGGCAGGACCTCAGTAGGGATGTCCAGGCTATCATGGGACGTGTGCAGAACCGCAGTAGGGGTGTGCAGGATACCATAAAATGTGTGCAGGACGTCGTAGAATGAGTGTAAGACCTCCATAGTCATGTGCAGGACATTATGGGACGTGTGCAGGACCGCAGTAGGGATGTCCAGGCTATCATGGGACGTGTGCAGGACCGCAGTAGTGGTGTGCAGGCTACCATGGAATATGTGCAGGACGTCGTAGAATGAGTGTAAGACCTCAAAACTAATGTGCAGGACATCATGGGACGTGTGCAGAATGTCAAGGAATGTGGGCAGGACCTCAGTAGGGATGTTCGGGACATCATGGGACGTGCGCAGGACCGCAGTGTGGATGTGCAGGATGTCAGGGAATGTGGGCAGGACCTTAGTAGAGATGTCCAGGACATCATGGCACGTATGCAGGACCCCAGTAGGGATGTCCAGGACATCATGGGACGTGTGCAGGACCGAAGTAGAGGTGTGCAGGATGTCATGGAATGTGTGCAGGTCCTCAGTGGTAGTGTGCAGGACATAATGGGACGTGTGCATGACCGCAGTAGAGGTGTGCAGGATGCCAAGGAATGTGGGCAGGACCTCAGTAGGAATGTCCAAGACATCATGGGAAGTGTGCAGAACCGCAGTAGGGGTGTGCAGGATACCATAAAATGTGTGCAGGACGTCATAGAATGAGTGTAAGACCTCAATAGTCATGTGCAGGACATTATGGGACGGCAGGATGTCATGGAATGTGTGCAGGACATCATGGGACGTGGGCAGGACCCCAGTAGGGATATCCAGGGCATCATGGGACCACAGTAGGGATGTCCATTACGTCATGGGACGTGTGCAGGACCGCAGTAGGAATGTGCAGGATATATTGGGACGTGTGCGGAAGCGCAGTAGGGGTGTGCAGGATACCATGGATTATGTGCAGGACGTCGTAGAATGAGTGTAAGACATCGAAAGTAATGTGCAGGACATCATGGGACGTGTGCAGGACCGCAGTATGGGTGTGCAGGATGTCAAGGAATGTGGGCAGGACATCATGGGACGTGGGCAGGATGTCAAGGAATGTGGGTAGGACCTCAGTGGGGATGTCCAGGATATATTGGGACGTGTGCGGAAGCGCAGTAGGGGTGTGCAGTATACCATGGATTATGTGCAGGACGTCGTAGAATGAGTGTAAGACATCGAAAGTAATGTGCAGGACATCATGAGACGTGTGCAGGATGTCAAGGAATGTGGGCAGGACCTCAGTAGGGATGTCCAGGCTATCATTGGACGTGTGCAGAACTGCAGTAGGGGTGTGCAGGATACCATAAAATGTGTGCAGGACGTCGTAGAATGAGTGTAAGACCTCCATAGTCATGTGCAGGACATTATGGGACGTGTGCAGGATGTCATGGAATGTGTGCAGGACATCATGGGACGTGGGCAGGACCTCAGTAGGGATGTCCAGGACATCATGGCACGTATGCAGGACTCTAGTAGGGATGTCCAGGACATCATGGAACGTATGCAGGACCACAGTAGGGATGTCCAGGGCATCATGGGACGTGTGCAGGACCGCAGTAGGGGTGTGCAGGATGTCAAGGAATGTGGGCAGGACCTCAGTAAGGATGTCCAGGACATCATGGGACGTATGCAGGACCCCAGTAGAGTTGTCCAGGACATCATGGGACGTGCGCAGGACCGCAGTAGGGGTGTGCAGAATGTCAAGGAATGTGGGCAGGACCTCAGTAGGGATGTCCAGGGCATCATGGGACGTGTGCAGGACCGCAGTCGGGGTGTGCAGGACATCATGTGACGTATACAGGACCCCAGTATGGATGTGCAGGAACTCATAGGACCTGTGCAGGACCGCAGTAGGGGTGTGCAGGATGTCATGGAATGTGGGCAGGACCTCAGTAGGGATGTCCAGGATGTCAAGGAATGTAGGCAGGACCTCAGTAGGGATGTCCAGGACATCATGGAACGTGTGCAGGACCACAGTAGGGATGTCCAGGATGTCAAGGAATGTGGGCAGGACCTCAGTAGGGATGTCCAGGACATCATGGCACGTATGCAGGACCCCAGTAGACATGTCCAGGACATCATGGGACGTGTGCAGGACCGCAGTAGGGGTGTGCAGGTTACCATGGAATATGTGCAGGACGTCGTAGAATGAGTGTAAGACATCGAAAGTAATGTGCAGGACATCATGTGACGTGTGCAGAATGTCAAGGAATGTGGGCAGGACCTCAGTAGGGATGTCCGGGACATCATGGGACGTGCGCAGGACCTTAGTAGGGATGTGCAGGATGTCAAGGAATGTGGGCAGGACCTCAGTAGGGAGGGCCAGGACATCATGGCACGTGGGCAGGACCTCAGTAGGGATGTCCAGGATATCATGGGACGTGTGCAGAACCGCAGTAGGGGTGTACAGTATGTCAAGTAATGTGTGCAGGACGTCAGTAGAATGAGTGTCCAGGGCATCGAAAGTAATGTGCAGGACCGGAAGTAGAGGTGTGCAGATGTCAAGGAATGTGGGCAGGACCTCAGTAGGGATGTCGAGGACATCATGGCACGTATGCAGGACCCCAGTAGGGATGTCCAGGATACCATAAAATGTGTGCAGGACGTCATAGAATGAGTGTAAGACCTCCATAGTCATGTGCAGGACATTATGGGACGTGTGCAGGATGTCATGGAATGTGTGCAGGACATCATGGGACGTGGGCAGGACCTCAGTAGGCATGTCCAGGATGTCAAGGAATGTGGGCAGGACCTCAGTAGGGATGTCCAGGACATCATGGAACGTATGCAGGACCACAGTAGGGATGTCCAGGATGTCAAGGAATGTGGGCAGGACCTCAGTAGGGATGTCCATGACATCATGGCACGTATGCAGGACCCCAGTAGGGATGTCCAGGACATCATGGGACGTGTGCTAGACCGCAGTAGGGGTGTGCAGGATACCATGGAATGTGTGCAGGACGTCGTAGAATGAGTGGTAGTGTGCACGACATTATGTTACATGTGCAGAATGTCAAGGAATGTGGGCAGGACCTCAATAGGGATGCCCAGGACATTCATGGGACGTGCGCAGAACCGCAGTAGGGATGTGCAGGATGTCAAGGAATGTGGGCAGGACCTCAGTAGGTATGTCCAGGACATCATGGGACGTATGCAGGACCCCAGTAGAGATGTCCAGGACATCATGGGACGTGTGCAGAACCGCAGTGGGGTGTGCAGGATGTCAAGGAATGTGGGCAGGACTCTCAAGAGAGATGTCTAGGCATCATGGGACGTGTGCAGGACCGAAGTAGAGGTGTGCAGGATGTCATGGAATGTGCAGGTCCTCAGTGGTGGTGTGCAGGACATAATGGGACGTGTGCAGGACCGCGTAGGTGTGCAGGATGCCAAGGAATGTGGGCAGGACTTAGTAGGGATGTCCAAGACATCATAGGACGTGCAGGACTTCTAGTAGGGATGTCCAGGACATCATGGAACGTATGCAGGACCACAGTAGGGATGTCCAGGGCATCATGGGACCAGGATCGCAGTAGGGGTGTGCAGGATGTCAAGGAATGTGGGCAGGACCTCAGTGGTAGTGCAGGACATTATGTTACGTGTGCAGGATGTCATGAAATGTGTGCAGGACCTCAGTAGGGATGTCCAGGACATCATGGAACGTGCAGGACCACAGTAGGGATGTCCAGGATGTCAAGGAATGTGGGCAGGACCTCAGTAGGGATGTCCAGGACATCATGGCACGTATGCAGGACCCCAGTAGGGATGTCCAGGACATCATGGGACGTGTGCAGGACCGCAGTAGGGGTGTGCAGGTTACCATGGAATATGTGCAGGACGTCGTAGAATGAGTGTAAGACCTCAAAACTAATGTGCAGGGCATCATGGGACGTGTGCAGAATGTCAAGGAATGTGGGCAGGACCTCAGTAGGGATGTCCGGGACATCATGGGACGTGCGCAGGACCTTAGTAGGGATGTGCAGGATGTCAAGGAATGTGGGCAGGACCTCAGTAGGGATGTCCAGGACATCATGGCACGTATGCAGGACCCCAGTAGGGATGTCCAGGACATCATGAGACGTGTGCAGGACCGCAGTAGGGGTGTAGAGGATGTCAAGTAATGTGGGCAGGACCTCAGTAGAGATGTCCAGGGCATCATGGGACGTGTGCAGGACCGAAGTAGAGGTGTACAGGATGTCAAGGACTGTGGGCAGGACCTCAGTAGGGATGTCCAGGACATCATGGCACGTATGCAGGACCCCAGTAGGGATGTCCAGGATACCATAAAATAGTGCAGGACGTCGTAGAATGAGTGTAAGACCTCCTTAGTCATGTGCAGGACATTATGGGACGTGTGCAGGATGTCATGGAATGTGTGCAGGACATCATGGGACGAGGGCAGGACCTCAGTAGGCATGTCCAGGATGTCAAGGAATGTGGGCAGGACCTCAGTAGGGATGTCCAGGACATCATGGAACGTATGCAGGACCACAGTAGGGATGTCCAGGATGTCAAGGAATGTGGGCAGGACCTCAGTAGGGATGTCCAGGTCATCATGGCACGTATGCAGGACCGCAGTAGGGGTGTGCAGGATACCATGGAATATGTGCAGGACGTCGTAGAATGAGTGTAAGACCTCAGCAATGTGCACGACATCATGGGACGTGTGCAGAATGTCAAGGAATGTGGGCAGGACCTCAGTAGGGATGCCCAGGACATCATGGGACGTGTGCAGGACCGCAGTAGCGATGTGCAGGATGTCAAAGAATGTGGGCAGGACCTCAGTAGGGATGTCCAGGACATCATGGCACGTATGCAGGACCTCAGTAGGGATGTCCAGGACATCATGGGACGTGCAGGACCGCAGTAGGGGTGTACAGGATGTCAAGTAATGTGGGCAGGACCTCAGTGTAAGAGTAATGTTCAGGGCACCATGGGACGTGTGCAGGACCGAAGTAGAGGTGTGCAGGATGTCAAGGAATGTGTGCAGGACATCAGTAGGGATGTCCAGGACATCATGGCACGTACGCAGGACCTCAGTAGGGATGTCCAGGACATCATGGGACGTGTGCAGGACCGCAGTAGGGGTGTGCAGTATACCATGGAATATGTGCAGGACGTCGTAGAATGAGTGTAAGACCTCAAAACTAATGTGCAGGGTATCATGGGACGTGTGCAGAATGTCAAGGAATGTGGGCAGGACCTCAGTAGGGATGTCCGGGACATCATGGGATGTGCGCAGTACAGCAGTAGGGATTTGCAGGATGTCAAGGAATGTGTGCGGGACCTCAGTAGAACGAGTGTAAGACCTCCATAGTCATGCAGGGACACAGGACGTGCAGTGGATGTCGCGGAATGTGTCCAGGACATCATGACACGTATGCAGGACCCCAGTAGGGATGTCCAGGACATCATGGGACGTGTGCAGGACCGCAGTAGGGGTGTAGAGGATGTCAAGTAATGTGGGCAGGACCTCAGCAGAGATGTCCAGGGCATCATGGGGACGTGTGCAGGACCGAAGTAGAGGTGTGCAGGATGTCAAGGACTGTGGGCAGGACCTCAGTAGGGAGTGTCCAGGACATCATGGCACGTATGCAGGACCCCAGTAGGGATGTCCAGGATACCATAAAATAGGGGTGTGCAGGACGTCGTAGAATGAGTGTAAGACCTCCATAGTCATGTGCAGGACATTATGGGACGTATGCAGGATGTCATGGAATGTGTGCAGGACATCATGGGACGTGGGCAGGACCTCAGTAGGCATGTCCAGGATGTCAAGGGAATGTGGGCAGGACCTCAGTAGGGATGTCCAGGTCATCATGGCACGTATGCAGGACCGCAGTAGGGGTGTGCAGGATACCATGGAATATGTGCAGGACGTCAGTAGAATGAGTGTAAGACCTCAGTAATGTGCACGACATCATGGGACGTGCAGAATGTCAAGGAATGTGGGCAGGACTCAGTAGGGATGCCCAGGACATCATGGGACGTGCGCAGGACCGCAGTAGGGGTGTGCAGGATACCATGGAATATGTGCAGGACGTCGTAGAATGAGTGTAAGACCTCAGAAGTAATGTGCACGACATCATGGGACGTGTGCAGAATGTCAAGGAATGTGGGCAGGACCTCAGTATTGATGTCCGGGACATCATGGGACGTGCGCAGGACCGCAGTAGGGACGTGCAGGATGTCAAGGAATGTGGGCAGGACCTCAGTAGGGATGTCCAGGACATTATGGCACGTATGCAGGACCCCAGTAGGGATGTCCAAGACATCATGGGACGTGTGCAGGACCGCAGTAGGGGTGTACAGGATGTCAAGTAATGTGGGCAGGACCTCAGTAGAGATGTCCAGGGCATCATGGGACGTGTGCAGGACCGAAGTAGAGGTGTGCAGGATGTCAAGGAATGTGGGCAGGACCTCAGTAGGGATGTCGAGGACATCATGGCACGTATGCAGGACCCCAGTAGGGATGTCCAGGATACCATAAAATAGTGCAGGACGTCGTAGAATGAGTGTAAGACCTCCATAGTCATGTGCAGGACATTATGGGACGTGCAGGATGTCATGGAATGTGTGCAGGACATCATGGGACGTGGGCAGGACCTCAGTAGGCATGTCCAGGATGTCAAGGAATGTGGGCAGGACCTCAGTAGGCTTGTCCAGGTCATCATGGCACGTGCGCAGGACCGCAGTAGGTGTGCAGGATACCATGGAATATGTGCAGGACGTCGTAGAATGAGTGTAAGACTGGGCAGGTAAAGTAATGTGCACGACATCATGGGACGTGCAGAATGTCAAGGGAATGTGGGCAGGACCTCAGTAGGGATGCCCAGGACATCATGGGACGTGCGCAGGACCGCAGTAGGGGTGTGCAGGATACCATGGAATATGTGCAGGACGTCGTAGAATGAGCGTAAGACCTCAGTAATGTGCACGACATCATGGGACGTGTGCAGAATGTCAGTAGGAATGTGGGCAGGACCTCAGTAGGGATGTGCCCAGGACATCATGGGACGTGCGCAGAACCGCAGTAGCGATGTGCAGGATGTCAAGGAATGTGGGCAGGACCTCAGTAGGGATGTCCAGGAAATCATGGAACGTATGCAGGACCTCAGTAGGGATGTCCAGGACATCATGGGACGTGTGCAGGACCGCAGTAGGGGTGTGCAGGATGTCATAGAATGTGTGCAGGTCCTCAGTAGAATGTGCAGGACATAATGGGAAGTGTGCAGGACCGCAGTAAGGATGTGCAGGACGCCAAGGAATGTGGGCAGGACCTCAGTAGGGATGTCCAAGACATCATGGGACGTGTGCAGGACCGCAGTAGGACGTGTGCAGGATGTCATAGAATTTGGGCAGGACCTCAGTAGGAATGTGCAGGATATCATGGGAAGTGTGCAGAACCGCAGTAGGGATGTGCAGGATACCATAAAATGTGTGCAGGACGTCGTAGAATGAGTGTAAGACCTCCATAGTCATGTGTAGATATAATGGGACGTGTGCAGGATGTCATGGAATGTGTGCAGGACATCATGGGACGTGGGCATGACCTTCAGTAGGGATGTCCAGGACATCATGGCACGTATGCAGGGACCCCAGTAGGGATGTCCAGGACATCATGGGACGTGCAGGACCGCAGTAGGGGTGTAGAGGATGTCATGGAATGTGGGCAGGACCTCAGTAGAGATGTCCAGGGCATCATGGGACGTGTGCAGGACCGAAGTAGAGGTGTACAGGATGTCAAGGACTGTGGGCAGGACCTCAGTAGGGATGTCCAGGACATCATGGCACGTATGCAGGACCCCAGGAGGGATGTCCAGGATACCATAAAATAGTGCAGGACGTCGTAGAATGAGTGTAAGACCTCCTTAGTCATGTGCAGGACATTATGGGACGTGTGCAGGATGTCATGGAATGTGTGCAGGACATCATGGGACGAGGGCAGGACCTCAGTAGGCATGTCCAGGATGTCAAGGAATGTGGGCAGGACCTCAGTAGGGATGTCCAGGACATCATGGAACGTATGCAGGACCACAGTAGGGATGTCCAGGATGTCAAGGAATGTGGGCAGGACCTCAGTAGGGATGTCCAGGTCATCATGGCACGTATGCAGGACCGCAGTAGGGGTGTGCAGGATACCATGGAATATGTGCAGGACGTCGTAGAATGAGTGTAAGACCTCAAAAGTAATGTGCACGACATCATGGGACGTGTGCAGAATGTCAAGGAATGTGGGCAGGACCTCAGTAGGGATGCCCAGGACATCATGGGACGTGCGCAGGACCGCAGTAGGGGTGTGCAGGATACCATATGGAATATGTGCAGGACGTCGTAGAATGAGTGTAAGACCTCAAAAGTAATGTGCACGACATCATGGGACGTGTGCAGAATGTCAAGGAATGTGGGCAGGACCTCAGTAGGGATGCCCAGGACATCATGGGACGTGCGCAGGACCGCAGTAGCGATGTGCAGGATGTCAAAGAATGTGGGCAGGACCTCAGTAGGGATGTCCAGGACATCATGGCACGTATGCAGGACCCCAGTAGGGATGTCCAGGACATCATGGGACGTGTGCAGGACCGCAGTAGGGGTGTACAGGATGTCAAGTAATGTGGGCAGGACCTCAGTAGAGATGTTCAGGGCACCATGGGACGTGTGCAGGACCGAAGTAGAGGTGTGCAGGATGTCATGGAATGTGTGCAGGACCTCAGTAGGGATGTCCAGGACATCATGGCACGTATGCAGGACCCCAGTAGGGATGTCCAGGACATCATGGGACGTGTGCAGGACCGCAGTAGGGGTGTGCAGGTTACCATGGAATATGTGCAGGACGTCGTAGAATGAGTGTAAGACCTCAAAACTAATGTGCAGGGCATCATGGGACGTGTGCAGAATGTCAAGGAATGTGGGCAGGACCTCAGTAGGGATGTCCGGGACATCATAGGACGTGCGCAGGACCGCAGTAGGGATGTGCAGGATGTCAAGGAATGTGGGCAGGACCTCAGTAGGGATGTCCAGGACATCATGACACGTATGCAGGACCCCAGTAGGGATGTCCAGGACATCATGGGACGTGTGCAGGACCGCAGTAGGGGTGTAGAGGATGTCAAGTAATGTGGGCAGGACCTCAGTAGAGATGTCCAGGGCATCATGGGACGTGTGCAGGACCGAAGTAGAGGTGTGCAGGATGTCAAGGACTGTGGGCAGGACCTCAGTAGGGATGTCCAGGACATCATGGCACGTATGCAGGACCCCAGTAGGGATGTCCAGGATACCATAAAATAGTGCAGGACGTCGTAGAATGAGTGTAAGACCTCCATAGTCATGTGCAGGACATTATGGGACGTGTGCAGGATGTCATGGAATGTGTGCAGGACATCATGGGACGTGGGCAGGACCTCAGTAGGCATGTCCAGGATGTCAAGGAATGTGGGCAGGACCTCAGTAGGGTTGTCCAGGTCATCATGGCACGTATGCAGGACCGCAGTAGGGGTGTGCAGGATACCATGGAATATGTGCAGGACGTCGTAGAATGAGTGTAAGACCTCAAAAGTAATGTGCACGACATCATGGGACGTGTGCAGAATGTCAAGGAATGTGGGCAGGACCTCAGTAGGGATGCCCACGACATCATGGGACGTGCGCAGGACCGCAGTAGGGGTGTGCAGGATACCATGGAATATGTGCAGGACGTCGTAGAATGAGTGTAAGACCTCAAAAGTAATGTGCACGACATCATGGGACATGTGCAGAATGTCAAGGAATGTGGGCAGGACCTCAGTAGGGATGCCCAGGACATCATGGGACGTGCGCAGGACCGCAGTAGGGATGTGCAGGATGTCAAGGAATGTGGGCAGGACCTCAGTAGGGATGTCCAGGACATCATGACACGTATGCAGGACCCCAGTAGGGATGTCCAGGACATCATGGGACGTGTGCAGGACCGCAGTAGGGGTGTAGAGGATGTCAAGTAATGTGGGCAGGACCTCAGTAGAGATGTCCAGGGCATCATGGGACGTGTGCAGGACCGAAGTAGAGGTGTGCAGGATGTCAAGGACTGTGGGCAGGACCTCAGTAGGGATGTCCAGGACATCATGGCACGTATGCAGGACCCCAGTAGGGATGTCCAGGATACCATAAAATAGTGCAGGACGTCGTAGAATGAGTGTAAGACCTCCATAGTCATGTGCAGGACATTATGGGACGTGTGCAGGATGTCATGGAATGTGTGCAGGACATCATGGGACGTGGGCAGGACCTCAGTAGGCATGTCCAGGATGTCAAGGAATGTGGGCAGGACCTCAGTAGGCTTGTCCAGGTCATCATGGCACGTATGCAGGACCGCAGTAGGGGTGTGCAGGATACCATGGAATATGTGCAGGACGTCGTAGAATGAGTGTAAGACCTCAAAAGTAATGTGCACGACATCATGGGACGTGTGCAGAATGTCAAGGAATGTGGGCAGGACCTCAGTAGGGATGCCCAGGACATCATGGGACGTGCGCAGGACCGCAGTAGGGGTGTGCAGGATACCATGGAATATGTGCAGGACGTCGTAGAATGAGCGTAAGACCTCAAAAGTAATGTGCACGACATCATGGGACGTGTGCAGAATGTCAAGGAATGTGGGCAGGACCTCAGTAGGGATGCCCAGGACATCATGGGACGTGCGCAGGACCGCAGTAGCGATGTGCAGGATGTCAAGGAATGTGGGCAGGACCTCAGTAGGGATGTCCAGGAAATCATGGCACGTATGCAGGACCCCAGTAGGGATGTCCAGGACATCATGGGACGTGTGCAGGACCGCAGTAGGGGTGTGCAGGATGTCATGGAATGTGTGCAGGTCCTCAGTGGTAGTGTGCAGGACATAATGGGACGTGTGCAGGACCGCAGTAGAGGTGTGCAGGACGCCAAGGAATGTGGGCAGGACCTCAGTAGGGATGTCCAAGACATCATAGGACGTGTGCAGGACCGCAGTAGGGGTGTGCAGGATGTCATAGAATTTGGGCAGGACCTCAGTAGGAATGTGCAGGATATCACGGGAAGTGTGCAGAACCGCAGTAGGGATGTGCAGAATACCATAAAATGTGTGCAGGACGTCGTAGAATGAGTGTAAGACCTCAATAGTCATGTGTAGGACATAATGGGACGTGTGCAGGATGTCATGGAATGTGTGCAGGACATCATGGGACGTGGGCAGGACCTCAGTAGGGATATCCAGGGCATCATGGGACGTATGCAGGACCACAGTAGGGATGTCCAGGACGTCATGGGACGTGTGCAGGACCGCAGTAGGAATGTGCAGGATATATTGAGACGTGTGCGGAAGCGCAGTAGGGGTGTGCAGGATACCATGGATTATGTGCAGGACGTCGTAGAATGAGTGTAAGACATCGAAATTAATGTGCAGGACATCATGGGATGTGTGCAGGATGTCAAGGAATGTGGGCAGGACCTCAGTAGGGAGGTCCAGGATATCATGGGACGTGCGCAGGATCGCAGTATGGGTGTGCAGGATGTCAAGGAATGTGCAGGCCATCATGGGACGGGGGCAGGACCACAGTAGGGCTCTCCAGGACTTCATGGGACGTGTGAAGGACCGCAGTAGGGGTGTGCAGGATGTCATGGAATGTGTGCAGAGCCTCAGTTAGAATGTGCAGGATATAATGGGACGTGTGCAGAATCGCAGTAGGGTGTGCAGGATGTCAAGGAATGTGTGCAGGATATCATGGGACGTGGGCAGAACCTCAGTAGGGCTGTCCAGGATGTCATGGGACGTGTGAAGGACCGCAGTAGAGGTGCAGGATGTCATGGAATGTGTGCAGAACCTCAGTAAGAATGTGCAGGATATAATGGGACGTGCAGGACCGCAGTAGGGGTGTGCAGGATGTCATAGAATGTGGGCAGGACCTCAGTAGGAATGTGCAGGATATCATGAGACGCGTGCAGAACCGCAGTAGGGGTGTGCAGGATACCATAAAATGTGTGCAGGACGTCGTAGGATGAGTGTAAGACCTCACAGTCATATGCAGGACATTATGGGACGTGCAAGATGTCATGGAATGTGTGCAGGTCCTCAGTGGTAGTGTGCAGGACATAATGGGACGTGTGCAGGACCGCAGTAGAGGTGTGCAGGATGCCAAGGAATGTGGGTAGGACCTCAGTAGGGATGTCCAAGACATCATAGGACGTGTGCAGGACTGCGAGCCAGGGTGTGCAGGATGTCATAGAATGTGGGCAGGACCTCAGTAGGAATGTGTGCAGGATATCACGGGAGGTGTGCAGAACCGCAGTAGGGATGTGCAGGGATACCATAAAATGTGCAGGACGTCGTAGAATGAGTGTAAGACCTCCAATAGTCATGTGCAGGACATTAAGGGACGTGTGCAGGACATCATGGGACGTGGGCAGGACACTCCAGTAAAGGGATATCCAGGGCATCAAGGCGGGACGTGTGAAGGACCACGCAGGTAGGGGGTGTGTAGGGATGTCATGGAATGTGTGCAGAGCCTCAGTTAGAATGTGTGCAGTGACATCATGGGACGTGTGCAGGATGTCAAGGGAATGTGGGCAGGACCTCAGTAGGGATGTCCAGGATATCATGGGACGTGCACGCAGGATCTCGCAGTATGGAGTGTGCAGGATGTCAAGGAATGTGTGCAGGACATCATGGGACGTGGAGCTTGGGACCTCAGTAGGAGCTCTCCAGGACATCATGGGACGTAGCTGAAGGACCGCAGTAGGGGGTGTGCAGGGGATGTCATGGAATGTGTGCAGAGCCTCAGTTAGAAATGTGTGTGCAGGGATATAATGGGACGTGTGCAGAAGAATCGCAGTAGGGGTGTGCAGGATGCTCAAGGAATGTGTGCAGGATATCATGAGACGTGGGCAGAGACACTCCAGTGCAGGGCTGTCCAGTGATGTCATGGGACGTGTGAAGGACCGCAGTAGAGGTGTGCAGGATGTCATGGAATGTTAATGCAGAACCTCAGTAAGAATGTGCAGGATATAATGGGACGTGTGCAGTGACCGCAGTAGGGGTGTGCAGGATGTCAGTAGAATGTGGGCAGGACCTCAGTAGGAATGTGTGTGCAGGATATCATGAGACGCGTGCAGAACCGCAGTAAGGGGTGTGCAGGATACCATAAAATGTGTGCAGGACGTCGTAGAATGAGTGTAAGACCTCAACAGTCAGTATGCAGTGACATTATGTGGGACGTGTGCAAGATGTCATGGAATGTGTGCAGGTCCTCAGTGGTGGTAGTGCAGGACATAATGGGACGTGTGCAGGACCGGGCAGTAGAGGTGTGCAGGGATGACGCAAGGAATGTGGGCAGGACCTCAGTAGGCTGATGTCCAAGACATCATGGGACGTGTGCAGGACTGCAGTAGGGGGTGTGTGCAGGATGTCATAGAATGTGGGGCAGGACCTCCAGTAGGAATGTGCAGAAGGATATCATGGGACAGCGTGCAGAACCGGCAGTAGGGGTGTGCAGGATACCATAAAAAATGTGTGTGCAGGACGTCGTAGAATGAGTGTAAGACACTCCATAGTCATGTGTGCAGGACATTATGGGACGTGTGCAGGATGTCATGGAATGTGTGCAGGACATCATGGGACGTGGGCAGGACCTCAGTAGGCATGTCCAGGATGTCAAGGGAATGCTGGGCAGGACCTCAGTAGGGTTGTCCCAGGTCATCATGGCACGTATGCACGGACCGCAGTAGGGGTGTGCACAGGATACCATGGAGATATGTGCAGGACCCGTCGTAGAGATGAGTGTAAGACCTCAAAAGTAATGTGCACGACATCATGGGACGTGTGTGCCAGAATGTCAAGGAGATGTGGGCAGGACCTCAGTAGGGATGCCCAGGACATCATGGGACTTGTGCAGCAGGACCGCAGTAGGGGTGTGCAGGATACCATGGAATATGTGCAGGACGTCGTAGAAAGATGAGTGTAAGACCAAAGCTAATGTGCAGCCGACATCATGGGATCGTGCAGAAGTAATGTCAAGGAATGTGGGCAGGACTCTCAGTAGGGATGCCCAGGACATCATGTGGGACGTGCGCACCCAGGACCGCAGTAGCGATGTGCAGGATAGCCAAGAGAATGTGGGCAGGACCTCCCAGTAGGGATGTCCAGGACATCATGGCAACGTAAGTGCAGTGACCCCAGTAGGGATGTCCAGGACATCATGGGACGTGTGCAGGACCGCAGTAGGGGGTGTACAAGGATGTCAAGTAATGTGGGCAGGACCTCAGTAGAGATGTCCAGGGCATCATGGGACGTGTGCAGGACCAGAAGTAGAGGTGTGCAGGATGTCATGGAAATGTGTGCAGGTCCTCAGTGGTAGTGTGCAGGACATAATGGGACGTGTGCAGGACCGCAGTAGAGGTGTGCAGGACGCCAAGGAATGTGGGCGGGACCTCAGTAAGGGATGTCCAAGACATCATAGGACGTGTGTGGCAGGACCGCAGTAGGGGTGTGCAGGATGTCATAGAATTTGGGCAGGACCTCGAGTAGGAATGTGCAGAGATATCACGGGGAAGTGTGCAGAACCGCAGTAGGGATGTGCAGAATACCATAAAATGTGTGCAGGACGTCGCAGAATGAGTGTAAGACCTCTCAATAATAGTCATATGCAGGACATTATGGGGACGTGTGCAGGATGTGTCATGGGAGGCATGTGTGCAGTGACATCATGGGACGTGGGCAGGACCTCCAGTAGAGGATATCCAGGGACTGCATCATGCGGACGTATGCAGGACCACAGTAGGGGATGTCCAGGACGTCATGGGACGTGTGCAGGACCGCAGTGCAGGGAATGTGCAGGATATATTGAGACGTGTGCGGAAGCGCAGTAGAGGGTGTGCAGGATACCATGGCGATTATGTGCAGGACACGTCGTAGAATGAGTGTAAAGAACATATCGAAATCAATGTGCAGGACATCATGGGATATTGTGTGGCAGTGATGTCAAGGGAATGTGGGCAGGACCTCAGTAGGGGATGTCCAGGGATATCGCGGGACGTGCGCAGGATCGCAGTAGGGGTGTGCAGGATGTCAAGGAATGTGTGCAGGACATCACGGGACGTGGGCAGGACCTCAGTAGGGCTCTGGAGGACTTCGCATGGGACGTGTGAAGGACCGCAGTAAGGGAGTGCGCAAGTGATGTCATGGAATGTGTGCAGAGCCCTCAGTTAGAATGTGCAGGATATAATGGGACGTGTGCAGAATCGCAGTAGGGGTGTGCCCAGGATGTCAAGGAATGTGTGCAGGATATCATGGGACGTGGGCAGAACCTCCAGTAGGGCTGTCCAGGATGTCATGGGACGTGTGAAGGCGACCGCAGTAGAGGTGTGCAGGATAAGTCATGGAATGTGTGCAGGAACCTTCCCAGTAAGAATGTGCAGGATATAATGGGACGTGTGCAGGACCGCAGTAGGGGTGTGCAGGATGTCATAGAATCTGGGCAGGACCTCCCAGTAGGAATGTGCAGGATATGTCATGAGACGCGTGCAGAACCGCAGTAGGGGTGTGCAGGATACCATAAAATGTGTGCAGGACGTCGTAGGATGAGTGTAAAGACCTCAATAGTCATATGCAGGACATTATGGGACGTGTGCAAGATGTCATGGAACGTGTGCAGGTCCTCCAGTGGTAGTGTGCAGGACATAATGGGACGTGTGCAGGACCGCCAGTCAGAGGTGTGCAGGATGCCAAGGAATGTGGGCAGGACACTCCGGGGTAGGGATGTCCAAGACATCATAGGACGTGTGCAGGACTGCAGTAGGGGTGTGCAGGGATGTCATAGAGATGTGGAGCAGGACCTCAGTAGGAATGTGCAGGCTATCACGGGAGGTGTGTGCAGAACCACGCAGTAGGGATGTACCCAGGATACCATAAAATGTGTGCAGGACGTCGTAGAATGATGTGTAAGACCTCAATAGTCATGTGCAGGACATTAAGGGACGTGTGCAGGACATCATGGGACGTGGGCAGGACCTCCCAGTAGGGATGATCCAGGGCATCCATGGGGACGTGTGCAAGGACAACCGCAGTAGGGGTGTGTAGATGTCATGGAATGTGTGCAGAGCCTCAGTTAGAGAATGTGTGCAGGACATCATGGGACGTGTGCAGGATGTCAGGGACTGTCAGGGCAGGACCTCGGTAGGGGATGTCCAGGACATCATGGCACGTATGCAGGACCCCAGTAGGGATGTCCAGTGATACTCATAAAATAGTGCAGACGTCGTAGAATGAGTGTAAGACCTCCATAGTCATGTGCGCGGAGGACATTATGGGACGTGTGCAGGATGTCATGGAATGTGTGCAGGACATCATGGGACGTGGGCAGGACCTCAGTAGGCATGTCCAGGATGTCAAGGAATGTGGGCAGGACCTCAGTAGGGTTGTCCAGGTCATCATGGCACGTATGCAGGACCGCAGTAGGGGTGTGCAGGATACCATGGAATATGTGCAGGACGTCGTAGAATGAGTGTAAGACCTCAAAAGTAATGTGCACGACATCATGGGACGTGTGCAGAATATCAAGGAATGTGGGCAGGACCTCAGTAGGGATGCCCAGGACATCATGGGACGTGCGCAGGACCGCAGTAGGGGTGTGCAGGATACCATGGAATATGTGCAGGACGTCGTAGAATGAGTGTAAGACCTCAAAAGTAATGTGCACGACATCATGGGACATGTGCAGAATGTCAAGGAATGTGGGCAGGACCTCAGTAGGGATGCCCAGGACATCATGGGACGTGCGCAGGACCGCAGTAGGGATGTGCAGGATGTCAAGGAATGTGGGCAGGACCTCAGTAGGAATGTGCAGGATATCACGGGAGGTGTGCAGAACCGCAGTAGGGATGTGCAGGATACCATAAAATGTGTGCAGGACGTCGTAGAATGAGTGTAAGACCTCAATAGTCATGTGCAGGACATTAAGGGACGTGTGCAGGACATCATGGGACGTGGGCAGGACCTCAGTAGGGATATCCAGGGCATCATGGGACGTGTGAAGGACCGCAGTAGGGGTGTGTAGGATGTCATGGAATGTGTGCAGAGCCTCAGTTAGAATGTGCAGGACATCATGGGACGTGTGCAGGATGTCAAGGACTGTGGGCAGGACCTCAGTAGGGATGTCCAGGACATCATGGCACGTATGCAGGACCCCAGTAGGGATGTCCAGGATACCATAAAATAGTGCAGGACGTCGTAGAATGAGTGTAAGACCTCCATAGTCATGTGCAGGACATTATGGGACGTGTGCAGGATGTCATGGAATGTGTGCAGGACATCATGGGACGTGGGCAGGACCTCAGTAGGCATGTCCAGGATGTCAAGGAATGTGGGCAGGACCTCAGTAGGGTTGTCCAGGTCATCATGGCACGTATGCAGGACCGCAGTAGGGGTGTGCAGGATACCATGGAATATGTGCAGGACGTCGTAGAATGAGTGTAAGACCTCAAAAGTAATGTGCACGACATCATGGGACGTGTGCAGAATGTCAAGGAATGTGGGCAGGACCTCAGTAGGGATGCCCAGGACATCATGGGACGTGCGCAGGACCGCAGTAGGGGTGTGCAGGATACCATGGAATATGTGCAGGACGTCGTAGAATGAGTGTAAGACCTCAAAAGTAATGTGCACGACATCATGGGACATGTGCAGAATGTCAAGGAATGTGGGCAGGACCTCAGTAGGGACGCCCAGGACATCATGGGACGTGCGCAGGACCGCAGTAGGGATGTGCAGGATGTCAAGGAATGTGGGCAGGACCTCAGTAGGGATGTCCAGGACATCATGACACGTATGCAGGACCCCAGTAGGGATGTCCAGGACATCATAGGACGTGTGCAGGACCGCAGTAGGGGTGTAGAGGATGTCAAGTAATGTGGGCAGGACCTCAGTAGAGATGTCCAGGGCATCATGGGACGTGTGCAGGACCGACGTAGAGGTGTGCAGGATGTCAAGGACTGTGGGCAGGACCTCAGTAGGGATGTCCAGGACATCATGGCACGTATGCAGGACCCCAGTAGGGATGTCCAGGATACCATAAAATAGTGCAGGACGTCGTAGAATGAGTGTAAGACCTCCATAGTCATGTGCAGGACATTATGGGACGTGTGCAGGATGTCATGGCATGTGTGCAGGACATCATGGGACGTGGGCAGGACCTCAGTAGGCATGTCCAGGATGTCAAGGAATGTGGGCAGGACCTCAGTAGGGTTGTCCAGGTCATCATGGCACGTATGCAGGACAGCAGTAGGGGTGTGCAGGATACCATGGAATATGTGCAGGACGTCGTAGAATGAGTGTAAGACCTCAAAAGTAATGTGCACGACATCATGGGACGTGTGCAGAATGTCAAGGAATGTGGGCAGGACCTCAGTAGGGATGCCCAGGACATCATGGGACGTGCGCAGGACCGCAGTAGGGGTGTGCAGGATACCATGGAATATGTGCAGGACGTCGTAGAATGAGTGTAAGACCTAAAAAGTAATGTGCACGACATCATGGGACGTGTGCAGAATGTCAAGGAATGTGGGCAGGACCTCAGTAGGGATGCCCAGGACATCATGGGACGTGCGCAGGACCGCAGTAGCGATGTGCAGGATGTCAAGGAATGTGGGCAGGACCTCAGTAGGGATGTCCAGGACATCATGGCACGTATGCAGGACCCCAGTAGGGATGTCCAGGACATCATGGGACGTGTGCAGGACCGCAGTAGGGGTGTGCAGGATGTCATGGAATGTGTGCAGGTCCTCAGTGGTAGTGTGCAGGACATAATGGGACGTGTGTGCAGGACCGCAGTAGAGGTGTGCAGGACGCCAAGGAATGTGGGCAGGACCTCAGTAGGGATGTCCAAGACATCATAGGACGTGTGCAGGACCGCAGTAGGGTGTGCAGGATGTCATAGAATTTGGGCAGGACCTCAGTAGGAATGTGCAGGATATCACGGGAAGTGTGCAGAACCGCAGTAGGGATGTGCAGAATACCATAAAATGTGTGCAGGACGTCGTAGAATGAGTGTAAGACCTCAATAGTCATGTGCAGGACATTATGGGACGTGTGCAGGATGTCATGGAATGTGTGCAGGACATCATGGGACGTGGGCAGGACCTCAGTAGGGATATCCAGGGCATCATGGGACGTATGCAGGACCACAGTAGGGATGTCCAGGACGTTATGGGACGTGTGCAGGACCGCAGTAGGAATGTGCAGGATATATTGAGACGTGTGCGGAAGCGCAGTAGGGGTGTGCAGGATACCATGGATTATGTGCAGGACGTCGTAGAATAAGTGTAAGACATCGAAATTAATGTGCAGGACATCATGGGATGTGTGCAGGATGTCAAGGAATGTGGGCAGGACCTCAGTAGGGATGTCCAGGATATCATGGGACGTGCGCAGGATCGCAGTATGGGTGTGCAGGATGTCAAGGAATGTGTGCAGGACATCATGGGACGTGGGCAGGACCACAGTAGGGCTCTCCAGGACTTCATGGGACGTGTGAAGGACCGCAGTAGGGGTGTGCAGGATGTCATGGAATGTGTGCAGAGCCTCAGTTATAATGTGCAGGATATAATGGGACGTGTGCAGAATCGCAGTAGGGGTGTGCAGGATGTCAAGGAATGTGTGCAGGATATCATGGGACGTGGGCAGAACCTCAGTAGGGCTGTCCAGGATGTCATGGGACGTGTGAAGGACCGCAGTAGAGGTGTGCAGGATGTCATGGAATGTGTGCAGAACCTCAGTAAGAATGTGCAGGATATAATGGGACGTGTGCAGGACCGCAGTAGGGGTGTGCAGGATGTCATAGAATGTGGGCAGGACCTCAGTAGGAATGTGCAGGATATCATGAGACGCGTGCAGAACCGCAGTAGGGGTGTGCAGGATACCATAAAATGTGTGCAGGACGTCGTAGGATGAGTGTAAGACCTCAATAGTCATATGCAGGACATTATGGGACGTGTGCAAGATGTCATGGAATGTGTGCAGGTCCTCAGTGGTAGTGTGCAGGACATAATGGGACGTGTGCAGGACCGCAGTAGAGGTGTGCAGGATGCCAAGGAATGTGGGCAGGACCTCAGTAGGGATGTCCAAGACATCATGGGACATTAATGCAGGACTGCAGTAGGGGTGTGCAGGATGTCATAGAATGTGGGCAGGACCTCAGTAGGAATGTGCAGGATATCACGGGAGGTGTGCAGAACCGCAGTAGGGATGTGCAGGATACCATAAAATGTGTGCAGGACGTCGTAGAATGAGTGTAAGACCTCAATAGTCATGTGCAGGACATTAAGGGACGTGTGCAGGACCTCAGTAGGGATATCCAGGGCATCATGGGACGTGTGAAGGACCGCAGTAGGGGTGTGTAGGATGTCATGGAATGTGTGCAGAGCCTCAGTTCGAATGTGCAGGACATCATGGGACGTGTGCAGGATGTCAAGGAATGTGGGCAGGACCTCAGTAGGGATGTCCAGGATATCATGGGACGTGCGCAGGATCGCAGTATGGGTGTGCAGGATGTCAAGGAATGTGTGCAGGACATCATGGGACGTGGGCAGGACCTCAGTAGGGCTCTCCAGGACATCATGGGACGTGTGAAGGACCGCAGTAGGGGTGTGCAGGATGTCATGGAATGTGTGCAGAGCCTCAGTTAGAATGTGCAGGATATAATGGGACGTGTGCAGAATCGCAGTAGGGGTGTGCAGGATGTCAAGGAATGTGTGCAGGATATCATGGGACGTGGGCAGAACCTCAGTAAGGGCTGTCCAGGATGTCATGGGACGTGAAGGACCGCAGTAGAGGTGTGCAGGATGTCATGGAATGTGTGCAGAACCTCAGTAAGAATGTGCAGGATATAATGGGACGTGTGCAGGACCGCAGTAGGGGTGTGCAGGATGTCATAGAATGTGGGCAGGACCTCAGTAGGAATGTGCAGGATATCATGAGACGCGTGCAGAACCGCAGTAGGGGTGTGCAGGATACCATAAAATGTGTGCAGGACGTCGTAGAATGAGTGTAAGACCTCAATAGTCATATGCAGGACATTATGGGACGTGTGCAAGATGTCATGGAATGTGTGCAGGTCCTCAGTGGTAGTGTGCAGGACATAACGGGACGTGTGCAGGACCGCAGTAGAGGTGTGCAGGATGCCAAGGAATGTGGGCAGGACCTCAGTAGGGATGTCCAAGACATCATAGGACGTGTGCAGTACTGCAGTAGGGGTGTGCAGGATGTCATAGAATGGGGGCAGGACCTCAGTAGGAATGTGCAGGATATCATGGGACGCGTGCAGAACCGCAGTAGGGGTGTGCAGGATACCATAAAATGTGTGCAGGACGTCGTAGAATGAGTGTAAGACCTCCATAGTCATGTGCAGGACATTATGGGACGTGTGCAGGATGTCATGGAATGTGTGCAGGACATCATGGGACGTGGGCAGGACCTCAGTAGGCATGTCCAGGATGTCAAGGAATGTGGGCAGGACCTCAGTAGGGTTGTCCAGGTCATCATGGCACGTATGCAGGACCGCAGTAGGGGTGTGCAGGATACCATGGAATATGTGCAGGACGTCGTAGAATGAGTGTAAGACCTCAGAAGTAATGTGCACGACATCATGGGACGTGTGCAGAATGTCAAGGAATGTGGGCAGGACCTCAGTAGGGATGCCCAGGACATCATGGGACGTGCGCAGGACCGCAGTAGGGGTGTGCAGGATACCATGGAATATGTGCAGGACGTCGTAGAATGAGTGTAAGACCTCAAAAGTAATGTGCACGACATCATGGGACGTGTGCAGAATGTCAAGGAATGTGGGCAGGACCTCAGTAGGGATGCCCAGGACATCATGGGACGTGCGCAGGACCGCAGTAGCGATGTGCAGGATGTCAAGGAATGTGGGCAGGACCTCAGTAGGGATGTCCAGGACATCATGGCACGTATGCAGGACCCCAGTAGGGATGTCCAGGACATCATGGGACGTGTGCAGGACCGCAGTAGGGGTGTACAGGATGTCAAGTAATGTGGGCAGGACCTCAGTAGAGATGTCCAGGGCATCATGGGACGTGTGCAGGACCGAAGTAGAGGTGTGCAGGATGTCATGGAATGTGTGCAGGTCCTCAGTGGTAGTGTGCAGGACATAATGGGACGTGTGCAGGACCGCAGTAGAGGTGTGCAGGACGCCAAGGAATGTGGGCAGGACCTCAGTAGGGATGTCCAAGACATCATAGGACGTGTGCAGGACCGCAGTAGGGGTGTGCAGGATGTCATAGAATTTGGGCAGGACCTCAGTAGGAATGTGCAGGATATCACGGGAAGTGTGCAGAACCGCAGTAGGGATGTGCAGAATACCATAAAATGTGTGCAGGACGTCGTAGAATGAGTGTAAGACCTCAATAGTCATGTGCAGGACATTATGGGACGTGTGCAGGATGTCATGGAATGTGTGCAGGACATCATGGGACGTGGGCAGGACCTCAGTAGGGATATCCAGGGCATCATGGGACGTATGCAGGACCACAGTAGGGATGTCCAGGACGTCATGGGACGTGTGCAGGACCGCAGTAGGAATGTGCAGGATATATTGAGACGTGTGCGGAAGCGCAGTAGGGGTGTGCAGGATACCATGGATTATGTGCAGGACGTCGTAGAATGAGTGTAAGACATCGAAATTAATGTGCAGGACATCATGGGATGTGTGCAGGATGTCAAGGAATGTGGGCAGGACCTCAGTAGGGATGTCCAGGATATCATGGGACGTGCGCAGGATCGCAGTATGGGTGTGCAGGATGTCAAGGAATGTGTGCAGGACATCATGGGACGTGGGCAGGACCTCAGTAGGGCTCTCCAGGACTTCATGGGACGTGTGAAGGACCGCAGTAGGGGTGTGCAGGATGTCATGGAATGTGTGCAGAGCCTCAGTTAGAATGTGCAGGATATAATGGGACGTGTGCAGAATCGCAGTAGGGGTGTGCAGGATGTCAAGGAATGTGTGCAGGATATCATGGGACGTGGGCAGAACCTCAGTAGGGCTGTCCAGGGTGTCATGGGACGTGTGAAGGACCGCAGTAGAGGTGTGCAGGATGTCATGGAATGTGTGCAGAACCTCAGTAAGAATGTGCAGGATATAATGGGACGTGCAGGACCGCAGTAGGGGTGTGCAGGATGTCATAGAATGTGGGCAGGACCTCAGTAGGAATGTGCAGGATATCATGAGACGCGTGCAGAACCGCAGTAGGGGTGTGCAGGATACCATAAAATGTGTGCAGGACGTCGTAGGATGAGTGTAAGACCTCAATAGTCATATGCAGGACATTATGGGACGTGTGCAAGATGTCATGGAATGTGTGCAGGTCCTCAGTGGTAGTGTGCAGGACATAATGGGACGTGTGCAGGACCGCAGTAGAGGTGTGCAGGATGCCAAGGAATGTGGGCAGGACCTCAGTAGGGATGTCCAAGACATCATAGGACGTGTGCAGGACTGCAGTAGGGGTGTGCAGGATGTCATAGAATGTGGGCAGGACCTCAGTAGGAATGTGCAGGATATCACGGGAGGTGTGCAGAACCGCAGTAGGGATGTGCAGGATACCATAAAATGTGTGCAGGACGTCGTAGAATGAGTGTAAGACCTCAATAGTCATGTGCAGGACATTAAGGGACGTGTGCAGGACATCATGGGACGTGGGCAGGACCTCAGTAGGGATATCCAGGGCATCATGGGACGTGTGAAGGACCGCAGTAGGGGTGTGTAGGATGTCATGGAATGTGTGCAGAGCCTCAGTTAGAATGTGCAGGACATCATGGGACGTGTGCAGGATGTCAAGGAATGTGGGCAGGACCTCAGTAGGGATGTCCAGGATATCATGGGACGTGCGCAGGATCGCAGTATGGGTGTGCAGGATGTCAAGGAATGTGTGCAGGACATCATGGGACGTGGGCAGGACCTCAGTAGGGCTCTCCAGGACATCATGGGACGTGTGAAGGACCGCAGTAGGGGTGTGCAGGATGTCATGGAATGTGTGCAGAGCCTCAGTTAGAATGTGCAGGATATAATGGGACGTGTGCAGAATCGCAGTAGGGGTGTGCAGGATGTCAAGGAATGTGTGCAGGATATCATGGGACGTGGGCAGAACCTCAGTAGGGCTGTCCAGGATGTCATGGGACGTGTGAAGGACCGCAGTAGAGGTGTGCAGGATGTCATGGAATGTGTGCAGAACCTCAGTAAGAATGTGCAGGATATAATGGGACGTGTGCAGGACCGCAGTAGGGGTGTGCAGGATGTCATAGAATGTGGGCAGGACCTCAGTAGGAATGTGCAGGATATCATGAGACGCGTGCAGAACCGCAGTAGGGGTGTGCAGGATACCATAAAATGTGTGCAGGACGTCGTAGAATGAGTGTAAGACCTCAATAGTCATATGCAGGACATTATGGGACGTGTGCAAGATGTCATGGAATGTGTGCAGGTCCTCAGTGGTAGTGTGCAGGACATAATGGGACGTGTGCAGGACCGCAGTAGAGGTGTGCAGGATGCCAAGGAATGTGGGCAGGACCTCAGTAGGGATGTCCAAGACATCATAGGACGTGTGCAGGACTGCAGTAGGGGTGTGCAGGATGTCATAGAATGTGGGCAGGACCTCAGTAGGAATGTGCAGGATATCATGGGACGCGTGCAGAACCGCAGTAGGGGTGTGCAGGATACCATAAAATGTGTGCAGGACGTCGTAGAATGAGTGTAAGACCTCAACAGTAATGTGCAGGACATCATGGGACGTGTGCGGGATGTCAAGGAATGTGGGCAGGACCTTAGTAGGAATGTCCAGGCTATCATGGGACGTGTGCAGAACCGCGGTAGGGTGTGCAGGATACCATAAAATGAGTGCGGGACGTCGTAGAATGAGCGTAAGACCTCCATAGTCATGTGCAGGACATGATGGGACGTGCGCAGGATGTCATGGAATGTGTGCAGGACATCATGGGACGTGTGCAGGACCACAGTAGGGATGTTCAGGACATCATGTGACGTGTGCAGGACTGCAGTAGGAATGTGCAGGTTATATTGGGACGTGTGCAGAAGCGCAGTAGGGGTGCGCAGGACATCATGGCACGTATGCAGGACTCCAGTAGGGATGTCCAGGACATTATGGGACGTGTGCAGGACCGCAGTAGGGGTGTACAGGTAGTCAAGGAATGTGGGCAGGACCTCAGCAGGGATGTCCAGGACATCATGGCACGTATGCAGGACCCCAATAGGGATGTCCAGGACATCATGGGACGTGTGCAGGACCGCAGTAGGGGTGTACAGGATGTCAAGGAGTGTGGGCAGGACCTCAGCAGGGATGTCCAGGACATCATCGGACGTGTGCAGAATCGCAGTAGGGGTGTGCAGGATGTCATAGAATGTGGGCAGGACCTCAGTAGGGATGTCCAGGGCATCATGGGACGTGTGCAGGACCGCAGCAGGGGTATGCAGGATGTCAAGGAATGTGGGCAGGACCTCAGTAGGGATGTCCAAGACATCATAGGACGTGCAGGACCGCAGTAGGGGTGTGCAGAATGTCATAGAATGTGGGCAGGACCTCAGTAGGGATGTCCAGGGCATCATGGGACGTGCAGGACCGCAGTAGGGGTGTGCAGGATGTCAAAGGAACGTGGGCAGGACCTCAGTAGGGATGTCCAGGACATCATGGCACGTATGCAGGACCCCAGTAGGGATGTCCAGGACATCATGGGACGTGTGAAGGACCGCAGTAGAGGTGTGCAGGATGTCATGGAATGTGTGCAGAACCTCAGTAAGAATGTGCAGGATATAATGGGACGTGTGCAGGACCGCAGTAGGGGTGTGCAGGATGTCATAGAATGTGGGCAGGACCTCAGTAGGAATGTGCAGGATATCATGAGACGCGTGCAGAACCGCAGTAGGGGTGTGCAGGATACCATAAAATGTGTGCAGGACGTCGTAGAATGAGTGTAAGACCTCAATAGTCATATGCAGGACATTATGGGACGTGTGCAAGATGTCATGGAATGTGTGCAGGTCCTCAGTGGTAGTGTGCAGGACATAATGGGACGTGTGCAGGACCGCAGTAGAGGTGTGCAGGATGCCAAGGAATGTGGGCAGGACCTCAGTAGGGATGTCCAAGACATCATAGGACGTGTGCAGGACTGCAGTAGGGGTGTGCAGGATGTCATAGAATGTGGGCAGGACACTCAGTAGGAATGTGCAGGATATCATGGGACGCGTGCAGAACCGCAGTAGGGGTGTGCAGGATACCATAAAATGTGTGCAGGACGTCGTAGAATGAGTGTAAGACCTCAACAGTAATGTGCAGGACATCATGGGACGTGTGCGGGATGTCAAGGAATGTGGGCAGGACCTTAGTAGGAATGTCCAGGCTATCATGGGACGTGTGCAGAACCGCGGTAGGGGTGTGCAGGATACCATAAAATGAGTGCAGGACGTCGTAGAATGAGCGTAAGACCTCCATAGTCATGTGCAGGACATGATGGGACGTGCGCAGGATGTCATGGAATGTGTGCAGGACATCATGGGACGTGTGCAGGACCACAGTAGGGATGTTCAGGACATCATGTGACGTGTGCAGGACTGCAGTAGGAATGTGCAGGTTATATTGGGACGTGTGCAGAAGCGCAGTAGGGGTGCGCAGGACATCATGGCACGTATGCAGGACTCCAGTAGGGATGTCCAGGACATTATGGGACGTGTGCAGGACCGCAGTAGGGGTGTACAGGTAGTCAAGGAATGTGGGCAGGACCTCAGCAGGGATGTCCAGGACATCATGGCACGTATGCAGGACCCCAATAGGGATGTCCAGGACATCATGGGACGTGTGCAGGACCGCAGTAGGGGTGTACAGGATGTCAAGGAGTGTGGGCAGGACCTCAGCAGGGATGTCCAGGACATCATCGGACGTGTGCAGAATCGCAGTAGGGGTGTGCAGGAAGTCATAGAATGTGGGCAGGACCTCAGTAGGGATGTCCAGGGCATCATGGGACGTGTGCAGGACCGCAGCAGGGGTATGCAGGATGTCAAGGAATGTGGGCAGGACCTCAGTAGGGATGTCCAAGACATCATAGGACGTGTGCAGGACCGCAGTAGGGGTGTGCAGAATGTCATAGAATGTGGGCAGGACCTCAGTAGGGATGTCCAGGGCATCATGGGACGTGTGCAGGACCGCAATATGGGTGTGCAGGATGTCAAGGAACGTGGGCAGGACCTCAGTAGGGATGTCCAGGACATTATGGCACGTATGCAGGACCCCAGTAGGGATGTCCAGGACATCATGGGACGTGTGCAGGACCGCAGTAGGGGTGTACAGGATGTCAAGGAATGTGGGCAGGACCTCAGCAGGGATGTCCAGGACATCATCGGACGTGTGCAGAATCGCAGTAGGGGTGTGCAGGATGTCATGGAATGTGTGCAGGACATCATGGGACGTGGGCAGGACCTTAGTAGGGATGTCCAGGACATCATCGGACGTGTGCAGGACCACAGTAGGGAGTTCCAGGACATCATGTGACGTGTGCAGGACCGCAGTAGGAATGTGCAGGATATATTGGGACGTGTGCAGAAGCGCAGTGGGGGTGTGCAGGATACCATGGAATTTGTGCAGGACGTCGTAGATTGAGTGTAAGAGCTCAAAAGTAATGTGCAGGACATCATGGGACGAGTGCGGGATGTCAAGGAATGTGGGCAGGACCTCAGTAGGGATGTCCAGGCTATCATGGGACTTGTGCAGAACCGCGGTAGGAGTGTGCAGGATACCATAAAATGAGTACAGGACGTCGTAGAATGAGTGTAAGACCTCCATAGTGAAGTGCAGGACATTATGGGACGTCTGCAGGATGTCATGGAATGTGTGCAGGACATCATGGGACGTGTGCAGGACCACAGTAGGGATGTCCAGGACATCATGGGACGTGTGCAGGACCGCAGTAGGAATGTGCAGGATATATTGGGACGTGTGCAGAAGCGCAGTAGGGGTGTGCAGGACATCATGTCACGTATGCAGGACCCCAGTAGGGATGTCCAGGACGTCATGGGACGTGTGCAGGACCGCAGTAGGGGTATACAGGATGTCAAGGAATGTGGGCAGGACCTCAGTAAGGATGTCCAGGACATCATGGGACGTGTGCAGGACCGCAGTAGGGGTGTACAGGATGTCAAGGAATGTGGGCAGGACCTCAGTAGGGATGTCCAGAACATCATGGCACGTATGCAGGACCCCAGTAGGGATGTCCAGGACATCATGTGACGTGTGCAGGACCGCAGTAGGAATGTGCAGGATATATTGGGACGTGTGCAGAAGCGCAGTGGGGGTGTGCAGGATACCATGGAATTTGTGCAGGACGTCGTAGATTGAGTGTAAGAGCTCAAAAGTAATGTGCAGGACATCATGGGACGAGTGCGGGATGTCAAGGAATGTGGGCAGGACCTCAGTAGGGATGTCCAGGCTATCATGGGACTTGTGCAGAACCGCGGTAGGAGTGTGCAGGATACCATAAAATGAGTACAGGACGTCGTAGAATGAGTGTAAGACCTCCATAGTGAAGTGCAGGACATTATGGGACGTCTGCAGGATGTCATGGAATGTGTGCAGGACATCATGGGACGTGTGCAGGACCACAGTAGGGATGTCCAGGACATCATGGGACGTGTGCAGGACCGCAGTAGGAATGTGCAGGATATATTGGGACGTGTGCAGAAGCGCAGTAGGGGTGTGCAGGACATCATGTCACGTATGCAGGACCCCAGTAGGGATGTCCAGGACGTCATGGGACGTGTGCAGGACCGCAGTAGGGGTATACAGGATGTCAAGGAATGTGGGCAGGACCTCAGTAAGGATGTCCAGGACATCATGGGACGTGTGCAGGACCGCAGTAGGGGTGTACAGGATGTCAAGGAATGTGGGCAGGACCTCAGTAGGGATGTCCAGAACATCATGGCACGTATGCAGGACCCCAGTAGGGATGTCCAGGACATCATGGGAAGTGTGCAGGATCGCAGTAGGGGTGTACAGCATGTCAAGGAATGTGGGCAGAACCTCAGTAGGGATGTCCAGGGCATCATGGGACGTGTGCAGGACCGCAGTAGGGTGTGAAGGATGTCAAAGAATGTGGGCAGGACCTCAGTAGGGATGTCCAGGACATCATGGCACGTATGCAGGACCCCAGTAGGGAAGTCCAGGACATCATGGGACGTGTGCAGGACCGCAGTAGGGGTGTACAGGATGTCAAGGAATGTGGGCAGGACCTCAGTAGGGGGGTACAGGATGTCAAGGAATGTGGGCAGGACCCCAGTAGGGATGTCCAGGACATCATGGGACGTGCAGGACCGCAGTAGGGGTGTGCAGGTTACCATGGAATATGTGCAGGACGTCGTAGAATGAGTGTAAGACCTCAAAACTAATGTGCAGGGCATCATGGGACGTGTGCAGAATGTCAAGGAATGTGGGCAGGACCTCAGTAGGGATGTCCAGGACATCATGGCACGTATGCAGGACCCCAGTAGGGATGTACAGGACATCATGGGACGTGTGCAGGACCGCAGTAGGGGTGTACAGGATGTCAAGGAATGTGGGCAGGACCTCAGTAGGGATGTCCAGAACATCATGGCACGTATGCAGGACCCCAGTAGGGATGTCCAGGACATCATGGGACGTGTGCAGGACCGCAGTAGGGGTGTACAGGATGTCAAGGAATGTGGGCAGAACCTCAGTAGGGATGTCCAGGGCATCCATGGGACATTAATGCAGGGCCGCAGTAGGGGTGTGAAGGATGTCAAAGAATGTGGGCAGGACCTCAGTAGGGATGTCCAGGACATCATGGCACGTATGCAGGACCCCCGTAGGGAAGTCCAGGACATCATGGGACGTGTGCAGGACCGCAGTAGGGGTGTACAGGATGTCAAGGAATGTGGGCAGGACCTCAGTAGGGATGTCCAGGACATCATGGCACGTATGCAGGACCCCAGTAGGGATGTCCAGGACATCATGGGACGTGTGCAGGACCGCAGTAGGGGTGTACAGGATGTCAAGGAATGTGGGCAGGACCCCAGTAGGGATGTCCAGGACATCATGGGACGTGTGCAGGACCGCAGTAGGGGTGTGCAGGTTACCATGGAATATGTGCAGGACGTCGTAGAATGAGTGTAAGACCTCAAAACTAATGTGCAGGGCATCATGGGACGTGTGCAGAATGTCAAGGAATGTGGGCAGGACCTCAGTAGGGATGTCCAGGACATCATGGCACGTATGCAGGACCCCAGTAGGGATGTCCAGGACATCATGGGACGTGTGCAGGACCGCAGTAGGGGTGTACAGGATGTCAAGTAATGTGGGTAGGACCTCAGTAGAGATGTCCAGGGCATCATGGGACGTGTGCAGGACCCCAGTACGGATGTCCAGGCTACCATAAAATAGTGCAGGACGTCGTAGAATGAGTGTAAGACCTCCATAGTCATGTGCAGGACATTATGGGACGTGTGCAGGATGTCATGGAATGTGTGCAGGACATCATGGGACGTGGGCAGGACCTCAGTAGGCATGTCCAGGATGTCAAGGAATGTGGGCAGGACTTCAGTAGAGATGTCCAGGACATCATGGAACGTATGCAGGACCACAGTAGGGATGTCCAGGATGTCAAGGAATGTGGGCAGGACCTCAGTAGGGATGTCCAGGACATCATGGGACGTGTGCAGGACCGCAGTAGGGGTGTGCAGGATACCATGGAATATGTGCATGACGTCGTAGAATGAGTGTAAGACCTCAAAAGTAATGTGCACGACATCATGGGACATGTGCAGAATGTCAAGGAATGTGGGCAGGACCTCAATAGGGATGTCCAGGACATCATGGCACGTATGCAGGACCCCAGTAGGGATGTCCAGGACATCATGGGACGTGTGCAGGACCGCAGCAGGGGTATGCAGGATGTCAAGGAATGTGGGCAGGACCTCAGTAGGGATGTCCAAGACATCATAGGACGTGTGCAGGACCGCAGTAGGGGTGTGCAGAATGTCATAGAATGTGGGCAGGACCTCAGTAGGGATGTCCAGGGCATCATGGGACGTGTGCAGGACCGCAGTAGGGGTGTGCAGGATGTCAAGGAACGTGGGCAGGACCTCAGTAGGGATGTCCAGGACATCATGGCACGTATGCAGGACCCCAGTAGGGATGTCCAGGACATCATGGGACGTGTGAAGGACCGCAGTAGAGGTGTGCAGGATGTCATGGAATGTGTGCAGAACCTCAGTAAGAATGTGCAGGATATAATGGGACGTGTGCAGGACCGCAGTAGGGGTGTGCAGGATGTCATAGAATGTGGGCAGGACCTCAGTAGGAATGTGCAGGATATCATGAGACGCGTGCAGAACCGCAGTAGGGGTGTGCAGGATACCATAAAATGTGTGCAGGACGTCGTAGAATGAGTGTAAGACCTCAATAGTCATATGCAGGACATTATGGGACGTGTGCAAGATGTCATGGAATGTGTGCAGGTCCTCAGTGGTAGTGTGCAGGACATAATGGGACGTGTGCAGGACCGCAGTAGAGGTGTGCAGGATGCCAAGGAATGTGGGCAGGACCTCAGTAGGGATGTCCAAGACATCATAGGACGTGTGCAGGACTGCAGTAGGGGTGTGCAGGATGTCATAGAATGTGGGCAGGACCTCAGTAGGAATGTGCAGGATATCATGGGACGCGTGCAGAACCGCAGTAGGGGTGTGCAGGATACCATAAAATGTGTGCAGGACGTCGTAGAATGAGTGTAAGACCTCAACAGTAATGTGCAGGACATCATGGGACGTGTGCGGGATGTCAAGGAATGTGGGCAGGACCTTAGTAGGAATGTCCAGGCTATCATGGGACGTGTGCAGAACCGCGGTAGGGGTGTGCAGGATACCATAAAATGAGTGCGGGACGTCGTAGAATGAGCGTAAGACCTCCATAGTCATGTGCAGGACATGATGGGACGTGCGCAGGATGTCATGGAATGTGTGCAGGACATCATGGGACGTGTGCAGGACCACAGTAGGGATGTTCAGGACATCATGTGACGTGTGCAGGACTGCAGTAGGAATGTGCAGGTTATATTGGGACGTGTGCAGAAGCGCAGTAGGGGTGCGCAGGACATCATGGCACGTATGCAGGACTCCAGTAGGGGATGTCCAGGACATTATGGGACGTGTGCAGGACCGCAGTAGGGGTGTACAGGTAGTCAAGGAATGTGGGCAGGACCTCAGCAGGGATGTCCAGGACATCATGGCACGTATGCAGGACCCCAATAGGGATGTCCAGGACATCATGGGACGTGTGCAGGACCGCAGTAGGGGTGTACAGGATGTCAAGGAGTGTGGGCAGGACCTCAGCAGGGATGTCCAGGACATCATCGGACGTGTGCAGAATCGCAGTAGGGGTGTGCAGGAAGGCATAGAATGTGGGCAGGACCTCAGTAGGGATGTCCAGGGCGTCATGGGACGTGTGCAGGACCGCAGCAGGGGTATGCAGGATGTCAAGGAATGTGGGCAGGACCTCAGTAGGGATGTCCAAGACATCATAGGACGTGTGCAGGACCGCAGTAGGGGTGTGCAGAATGTCATAGAATGTGGGCAGGACCTCAGTAGGGATGTCCAGGGCATCATGGGACGTGTGCAGGACCGCAGTAGGGGTGTGCAGGATGTCAAGGAACGTGGGCAGGACCTCAGTAGGGATGTCCAGGACATTATGGCACGTATGCAGGACCCCAGTAGGGATGTCCAGGACATCATGGGACGTGTGCAGGACCGCAGTAGGGGTGTACAGGATGTCAAGGAATGTGGGCAGGACCTCAGCAGGGATGTCCAGGACATCATCGGACGTGTGCAGAATCGCAGTAGGGGTGTGCAGGATGTCATGGAATGTGTGCAGGACATCATGGGACGTGGGCAGGACCTTAGTAGGGATGTCCAGGACATCATCGGACGTGTGCAGGACCACAGTAGGGAGTTCCAGGACATCATGCGACGTGTGCACGCCCGCAGTAGCAATGTGCAGGACATATTGGGACGTGTGCACCAGCGCACCGCGGGCGTGCAGGATACCACGGAATCTGTGCAGGACGTCGTAGCTTGAGTGTAAGAGCTCAAAAGTAATGTGCAGGACATCATGGGACGAGTGCGGGATGTCAAGGAATGTGGGCAGGACCTCAGTAGGGATGTCCAGGCTATCATGGGACTTGTGCAGAATCGCGGTAGGAGTGTGCAGGATACCATAAAATGAGTACAGGACGTCGTAGAATGAGTGTAAGACCTCCATAGTGAAGTGCAGGACATTATGGGACGTCTGCAGGATGTCATGGAATGTGTGCAGGACATCATGGGACGTGTGCAGGACCACAGTAGGGATGTCCAGGACATCATGGGACGTGTGCAGGACCGCAGTAGGAATGTGCAGGATATATTGGGACGTGTGCAGAAGCGCAGTAGGGGTGTGCAGGACATCATGTCACGTATGCAGGACCCCAGTAGGGATGTCCAGGACGTCATGGGACGTGTGCAGGACCGCAGTAGGGGTATACAGGATGTCAAGGAATGTGGGCAGGACCTCAGTAAGGATGTCCAGGACATCATGGGACGTGTGCAGGACCGCAGTAGGGGTGTACAGGATGTCAAGGAATGTGGGCAGGACCTCAGTAGGGATGTCCAGAACATCATGGCACGTATGCAGGACCCCAGTAGGGATGTCCAGGACATCATGGGAAGTGTGCAGGACCGCAGTAGGGGTGTACAGCATGTCAAGGAATGTGGGCAGAACCTCAGTAGGGATGTCCAGGGCATCATGGGACGTGTGCAGGACCGCAGTAGGGGTGTGAAGGATGTCAAAGAATGTGGGCAGGACCTCAGTAGGGATGTCCAGGACATCATGGCACGTATGCAGGACCCCAGTAGGGAAGTCCAGGACATCATGGGACGTGTGCAGGACCGCAGTAGGGGTGTACAGGATGTCAAGGAATGTGGGCAGGACCTCAGTAGGGGTGTACAGGATGTCAAGGAATGTGGGCAGGACCCCAGTAGGGATGTCCAGGACATCATGGGACGTGTGCAGGACCGCAGTAGGGGTGTGCAGGTTACCATGGAATATGTGCAGGACGTCGTAGAATGAGTGTAAGACCTCAAAACTAATGTGCAGGGCATCATGGGACGTGTGCAGAATGTCAAGGAATGTGGGCAGGACCTCAGTAGGGATGTCCAGGACATCATGGCACGTATGCAGGACCCCAGTAGGGATGTCCAGGACATCATGGGACGTGTGCAGGACCGCAGTAGGGGTGTACAGGATGTCAAGGAATGTGGGCAGGACCTCAGTAGGGATGTCCAGAACATCATGGCACGTATGCAGGACCCCAGTAGGGATGTCCAGGACATCATGGGAAGTGTGCAGGACCGCAGTAGGGGTGTGAAGGATGTCAAAGAATGTGGGCAGGACCTCAGTAGGGATGTCCAGGACATCATGGCACGTATGCAGGACCCCAGTAGGGAAGTCCAGGACATCATGGGACGTGTGCAGGACCGCAGTAGGGGTGTACAGCATGTCAAGGAATGTGGGCAGAACCTCAGTAGGGATGTCCAGGGCATCATGGGACGTGTGCAGGGCCGCAGTAGGGGTGTGAAGGATGTCAAAGAATGTGGGCAGGACCTCAGTAGGGATGTCCAGGACATCATGGCACGTATGCAGGACCCCAGTAGGGAAGTCCAGGACATCATGGGACGTGTGCAGGACCGCAGTAGGGGTGTACAGGATGTCAAGGAATGTGGGCAGGACCTCAGTAGGGATGTCCAGGACATCATGGCACGTATGCAGGACCCCAGTAGGGATGTCCAGGACATCATGGGACGTGTGCAGGACCGCAGTAGGGGTGTACAGGATGTCAAGGAATGTGGGCAGGACCCCAGTAGGGATGTCCAGGACATCATGGGACGTGTGCAGGACCGCAGTAGGGGTGTGCAGGTTACCATGGAATATGTGCAGGACGTCGTAGAATGAGTGTAAGACCTCAGAACTAATGTGCAGGGCATCATGGGACGTGTGCAGAATGTCAAGGAATGTGGGCAGGACCTCAGTAGGGGATGTCCAGGACATCATGGCACGTATGCAGGACCCCAGTAGGGATGTCCAGGACATCATGGGACGTGTGCAGGACCGCAGTAGGGGTGTACAGGATGTCAAGTAATGTGGGTAGGACCTCAGTAGAGATGTCCAGGGCATCATGGGACGTGTGCAGGACCCCAGTACGGATGTCCAGGCTACCATAAAATAGTGCAGGACGTCGTAGAATGAGTGTAAGACCTCCATAGTCATGTGCAGGACATTATGGGACGTGTGCAGGATGTCATGGAATGTGTGCAGGACATCATGGGACGTGGGCAGGACCTCAGTAGGCATGTCCAGGATGTCAAGGAATGTGGGCAGGACCTCAGTAGGGATGTCCAGGACATCATGGAACGTATGCAGGACCACAGTAGGGATGTCCAGGATGTCAAGGAATGTGGGCAGGACCTCAGTAGGGATGTCCAGGACATCATGGCACGTATGCAGGACCCCAGTAGGGATGTCCAGGACATCATGGGACGTGTGCAGGACCGCAGTAGGGGTGTGCAGGATACCATGGAATATGTGCATGACGTCGTAGAATGAGTGTAAGACCTCAAAAGTAATGTGCACGACATCATGGGACATGTGCAGAATGTCAAGGAATGTGGGCAGGACCTCAATAGGGATGTCCAGGACATCATGGCACGTATGCAGGACCCCAGTAGGGATGTCCAGGACATCATGGGACGTGTGCAGGACCGCAGCAGGGGTATACCGGATGTCAAGGAATGTGGGCAGGACCTCAGTAGGGATGTCCAGGACATCATGGGACGTGTGCAGGACCGCAGTAGGGGTGTACAGGATGTCAAGGAATGTGGGCAGGACCTCAGTAGGGATGTCCAGAACATCATGGCACGTATGCAGGACCCCAGTAGGGATGTCCAGGACATCATGGGAAGTGTGCAGGACCGCAGTAGGGGTGTGAAGGATGTCAAAGAATGTGGGCAGGACCTCAGTAGGGATGTCCAGGACATCATGGCACGTATGCAGGACTGCAGTAGGGGTGTACAGGATGTCAAGGAAAGTGGGCAGGACCTCAGTAGGGATGTCCAGAACATCATGGCACGTATGCAGGACCCCAGTAGGGATGTCCAGGACATCATGGGAAGTGTGCAGGACCGCAGTAGGGGTGTGAAGGATGTCAAAGAGTGTGGGCAGGACCTCAGTAGGGATGTCCAGGACATCATGGCACGTATGCAGGACCCCAGTAGGGAAGTCCAGGACATCATGGGACGTGTGCAGGACCGCAGTAGGGGTGTACAGGATGTCAAGGGATGTGGGCAGGACCTCAGTAGGGATGTCCAGGACATCATGGCACGTATGCAGGACCCCAGTAGGGATGTCCAGGACATCATGGGACGTGTGCAGGACCGCAGTAGGGGTGTACAGGATGTCAAGCAATGTGGGCAGGACCCCAGTAGGGATGTCCAGGACATCATGGGACGTGTGCAGGACCGCAGTAGGGGTGTGCAGGTTACCATGGAATATGTGTAGGACGTCGTAGAATGAGTGTAAGACCTCAAAACTAATGTGCAGGGCATCATGGGGCGTGTGCAGAATGTCAAGGAATGTGGGCAGGACCTCAGTAGGGATGTCCAGGACATCATGGCACGTATGCAGGACCCCAGTAGGGATGTCCAGGACATCATGGGACGTGTGCAGGACCGCAGTAGGGGTGTACAGGATGTCAAGTAATGTGGGTAGGACCTCAGTAGAGATGTCCAGGGCATCATGGGACGTGTGCAGGACCGAAGTAGAGGTATGCAGGATGTCAAGGAATGTGGGCAGGACCTCAGTAGGGATGTCCAGGACATCATGGCACGTATGCAGGACCCCAGTAGGGATGTCCAGGATACCATAAAATAGTGCAGGACGTCGTAGAATGAGTGTAAGACCTCCATAGTCATGTGCAGGACATTATGGGACGTGTGCAGGATGTCATGGAATGTGTGCAGGATATCATGGGACGCGTGCAGGACCTCAGTAGGCATGTCCAGGATGTCAAGGAATGTGGGCAGGACTTCAGTAGGGATGTCCAGGACATCATGGCACGTATGCAGGACCCCAGTAGGGATGTCCAGGACATCATGGGACGTGTGCAGGACCGCAGTAGGGGTGTGCAGGATACCATGGAATATGTGCATGACGTCGTAGAATGAGTGTAAGACCTCAAAAGTAATGTGCACGACATCATGGGACATGTGCAGAATGTCAAGGAATGTGGGCAGGACCTCAATAGGGATGTCCAGGACATCATGGCACGTATGCAGGATCCCAGTAGGGATGTCCAGGACATCATGGGACGTGTGCAGGACCGCAGTAGGGGTGTGCAGGATACCATGGAATATGTGCATGACGTCGTAGAATGAGTGTAAGACCTCAAAAGTAATGTGCACGACATCATGGGACATGTGCAGAATGTCAAGGAATGTGGGTAGGACCTCAATAGGGATGTCCAGGACATCATGGCACGTATGCAGGACCCCAGTAGGGATGTCCAGGACATCATGGGACGTGTGCAGGACCGCAGTAGGGGTGTACAGGATGTCAAGTGATGTGGGCAGGACCTCAGTAGAGATGTCCAGGGCATCATGGGACGTGTGCAGGACCGAAGTAGAGGTGTGCAGGATGTCATGGAATGTGTGCAGGTCCTCAGTGGTGGTGTGCAGGACATAACGGGACGTGTGCAGGACCGCAGTAGAGGTGTGCAGGATGCCAAGGAATGTGGGCAGGACCTCAGTGGGGATGTCCAAGACATCATAGGACGTGTGCAGGACTCTAGTAGGGATGTCCAGGACATCATGGAACGTATGCAGGACCACAGTAGGGTTGTCCAGGGCATCATGGGACGTGTGCAGGACCGCAGTAGGGATGTGCAGGATGTCAAGGAATGTGGGCAGGACCTCAGTAGGGATGTCCAGGACATCATGGCACAAATGCAGGACCGCAGTAGGGATGTCCAGGACATCATGGGACGTGTGCAGGACCGCAGTAGGGGTGTACAGGATGTCAAGTAATGTGGGTAGGACCTCAGTAGAGATGTCCAGGGCATCATGGGACGTGTGCAGGACCGAAGTAGAGGTATACAGGATGTCAAGGAATGTGGGCAGGACCTCAGTAGGGATGTCCAGGACATCATGGGACGTGTGCAGGACCGCAGTAGGGGTGTACAGGATGTCAAGGAATGTGGGCAGGACCTCAGTAGGGATGTCCAGAACATCATGGCACGTATGCAGGACCCCAGTAGGGAAGTCCAGGACATCATGGGACGTGTGCAGGACCGCAGTAGGGGTGTACAGCATGTCAAGGAATGTGGGCAAAACCTCAGTAGGGACGTCCAGGGCATCATGGGACGTGTGCAGGACCGCAGTAGGGGTGTGAAGGATGTCAAAGAATGTGGGCAGGACCTCAGTAGGGATGTCCAGGACATCATGGCACGTATGCAGGACCCCAGTAGGGAAGTCCAGAACATCATGGGACGTGTGCAGGACCGCAGTAGGGGTGTACAGGATGTCAAGGAATGTGGGCAGGACCTCAGTAGGGATGTCCAGGACATCATGGCACGTATGCAGGACCCCAGTAGGGATGTCCAGGACATCATGGGACGTGTGCAGGACCGCAGTAGGGGTGTACAGGATGTCAAGGAATGTGGGCAGGACCCCAGTAGGGATGTCCAGGACATCATGGGACGTGTGCAGGACCGCAGTAGGGGTGTGCAGGTTACCATGGAATATGTGCAGGACGTCGTAGAATGAGTGTAAGACCTCAAAACTAATGTGCAGGGCATCATGGGGCGTGTGCAGAATGTCAAGGAATGTGGGCAGGACCTCAGTAGGGATGTCCAGGACATCATGGCACGTATGCAGGACCCCAGTAGGGATGTCCAGGACATCATGGGACGTGTGCAGGACCGAAGTAGAGGTATGCAGGATGTCAAGTAATGTGGGTAGGACCTCAGTAGAGATGTCCAGGGCATCATGGGACGTGTGCAGGACCGAAGTAGAGGTATGCAGGATGTCAAGGAATGTGGGCAGGACCTCAGTAGGGATGTCCAGGACATCATGGCACGTATGCAGGACCCCAGTAGGGATGTCCAGGATACCATAAAATAGTGCAGGACGTCGTAGAATGAGTGTAAGACCTCCATAGTCATGTGCAGGACATTATGGGACGTGTGCAGGATGTCATGGAATGTGTGCAGGATATCATGGGACGTGGGCAGGACCTCAGTAGGCATGTCCAGGATGTCAAGGAATGTGGGCAGGACTTCAGTAGGGATGTCCAGGACATCATGGAACGTATGCAGGACCACCGTAGGGATGTCCAGGATGTCAAGGAATGTGGGCAGGACCTCAGTAGGGATGCCCAGGACATCATGGCACGTATGCAGGACCCCAGTAGGGATGTCCAGGACATCATGGGATGTGTGCAGGACCGCAGTAGGGGTGTGCAGGATACCATGGAATATGTGCATGACGTCGTAGAATGAGTGTAAGACCTCAAAGTAATGTGCACGACATCATGGGACATGTGCAGAATGTCAAGGAATGTGGGCAGGACCTCAATAGGGATGTCCAGGACATCATGGCACGTATGCAGGACCCCAGTAGGGATGTCCAGGACATCATGGGACGTGTGCAGGACCGCAGTAGGGGTGTACAGGATGTCAAGTGATGTGGGCAGGACCTCAGTAGAGATGTCCAGGGCATCATGGGACGTGTGCAGGACCGAAGTAGAGGTGTGCAGGATGTCATGGAATGTGTGCAGGTCCTCAGTGGTGGTGTGCAGGACATAACGGGACGTGTGCAGGACCGCAGTAGAGGTGTGCAGGATGCCAAGGAATGTGGGCAGGACCTCAGTGGGGATGTCCAAGACATCATAGGACGTGTGCAGGACTCTAGTAGGGATGTCCAGGACATCATGGAACGTATGCAGGACCACAGTAGGGTTGTCCAGGGCATCATGGGACGTGTGCAGGACCGCAGTAGGGATGTGCAGGATGTCAAGGAATGTGGGCAGGACCTCAGTAGGGATGTCCAGAACATCATGGCACGTATGCAGGACCCCAGTAGGGAAGTCCAGGACATCATGGGACGTGTGCAGGACCGCAGTAGGGGTGTACAGCATGTCAAGGAATGTGGGCAAAACCTCAGTAGGGATGTCCAGGGCATCATGGGACGTGTGCAGGACCGCAGTAGGGGTGTGAAGGATGTCAAAGAATGTGGGCAGGACCTCAGTAGGGATGTCCAGGACATCATGGCACGTATGCAGGACCCCAGTAGGGATGTCCAGAACATCATGGGACGTGTGCAGGACCGCAGTAGGGGTGTACAGGATGTCAAGGAATGTGGGCAGGACCTCAGTAGGGATGTCCAGGACATCATGGCACGTATGCAGGACCCCAGTAGGGATGTCCAGGACATCATGGGACGTGTGCAGGACCGCAGTAGGGGTGTACAGGATGTCAAGGAATGTGGGCAGAACCCCAGTAGGGATGTCCAGGACATCATGGGACGTGTGCAGGACCGCAGTAGGGGTGTGCAGGTTACCATGGAATATGTGCAGGACGTCGTAGAATGAGTGTAAGACCTCAAAACTAATGTGCAGGGCATCATGGGGCGTGTGCAGAATGTCAAGGAATGTGGGCAGGACCTCAGTAGGGATGTCCAGGACATCATGGCACGTATGCAGGACCCCAGTAGGGATGTCCAGGACATCATGGGACGTGTGCAGGACCGCAGTAGGGGTGTACAGGATGTCAAGTAATGTGGGTAGGACCTCAGTAGAGATGTCCAGGGCATCATGGGACGTGTGCAGGACCGAAGTAGAGGTATGCAGGATGTCAAGGAATGTGGGCAGGACCTCAGTAGGGATGTCCAGGACATCATGGCACGTATGCAGGACCCCAGTAGGGATGTCCAGGATACCATAAAATAGTGCAGGACGTCGTAGAATGAGTGTAAGACCTCCATAGTCATGTGCAGGACATTATGGGACGTGTGCAGGATGTCATGGAATGTGTGCAGGATATCATGGGACGTGGGCAGGACCTCAGTAGGCATGTCCAGGATGTCAAGGAATGTGGGCATGACTTCAGTAGGGATGTCCAGGACATCATGGAACGTATGCAGGACCACCGTAGGGATGTCCAGGATGTCAAGGAATGTGGGCAGGACCTCAGTAGGGATGCCCAGGACATCATGGCACGTATGCAGGACCCCAGTAGGGATGTCCAGGACATCATGGGATGTGTGCAGGACCGCAGTAGGGGTGTGCAGGATACCATGGAATATGTGCATGACGTCGTAGAATGAGTGTAAGACCTCAAAAGTAATGTGCACGACATCATGGGACATGTGCAGAATGTCAAGGAATGTGGGCAGGACCTCAATAGGGATGTCCAGGACATCATGGCACGTATGCAGGACCCCAGTAGGGGTGGCCAGGACATCATGGGACGTGTGCAGGACCGCAGTAGGGGTGTACAGGATGTCAAGTGATGTGGGCAGGACCTCAGTAGAGATGTCCAGGGCATCATGGGACGTGTGCAGGACCGAAGTAGAGGTGTGCAGGATGTCATGGAATGTGTGCAGGTCCTCAGTGGTGGTGTGCAGGACATAACGGGACGTGTGCAGGACCGCAGTAGAGGTGTGCAGGATGCCAAGGAATGTGGGCAGGACCTCAGTGGGGATGTCCAAGACATCATAGGACGTGTGCAGGACTCTAGTAGGGATGTCCAGGACATCATGGAACGTATGCAGGACCACAGTAGGGTTGTCCAGGGCATCATGGGACGTGTGCAGGACCGCAGTAGGGATGTGCAGGATGTCAAGGAATGTGGGCAGGACCTCAGTAGGGATGTCCAGAACATCATGGCACGTATGCAGGACCCCAGTAGGGAAGTCCAGGACATCATGGGACGTGTGCAGGACCGCAGTAGGGGTGTACAGCATGTCAAGGAATGTGGGCAAAACCTCAGTAGGGATGTCCAGGGCATCATGGGACGTGTGCAGGACCGCAGTAGGGGTGTGAAGGATGTCAAAGAATGTGGGCAGGACCTCAGTAGGGATGTCCAGGACATCATGGCACGTATGCAGGACCCCAGTAGGGAAGTCCAGAACATCATGGGACGTGTGCAGGACCGCAGTAGGGGTGTACAGGATGTCAAGGAATGTGGGCAGGACCTCAGTAGGGATGTCCAGGACATCATGGCACGTATGCAGGACCCCAGTAGGGATGTCCAGGACATCATGGGACGTGTGCAGGACCGCAGTAGGGGTGTACAGGATGTCAAGGAATGTGGGCAGAACCCCAGTAGGGATGTCCAGGACATCATGGGACGTGTGCAGGACCGCAGTAGGGTGTGCAGGTTACCATGGAATATGTGCAGGACGTCGTAGAATGAGTGTAAGACCTCAAAACTAATGTGCAGGGCATCATGGGGCGTGTGCAGAATGTCAAGGAATGTGGGCAGGACCTCAGTAGGGATGTCCAGGACATCATGGCACGTATGCAGGACCCCAGTAGGGATGTCCAGGACATCATGGGACGTGTGCAGGACCGCAGTAGGGGTGTACAGGATGTCAAGTAATGTGGGTAGGACCTCAGTAGAGATGTCCAGGGCATCATGGGACGTGTGCAGGACCGAAGTAGAGGTATGCAGGATGTCAAGGAATGTGGGCAGGACCTCAGTAGGGATGTCCAGGACATCATGGCACGTATGCAGGACCCCAGTAGGGATGTCCAGGATACCATAAAATAGTGCAGGACGTCGTAGAATGAGTGTAAGACCTCCATAGTCATGTGCAGGACATTATGGGACGTGTGCAGGATGTCATGGAATGTGTGCAGGATATCATGGGACGTGGGCAGGACCTCAGTAGGCATGTCCAGGATGTCAAGGAATGTGGGCAGGACTTCAGTAGGGATGTCCAGGACATCATGGAACGTATGCAGGACCACCGTAGGGATGTCCAGGATGTCAAGGAATGTGGGCAGGACCTCAGTAGGGATGCCCAGGACATCATGGCACGTATGCAGGACCCCAGTAGGGATGTCCAGGACATCATGGGATGTGTGCAGGACCGCAGTAGGGGTGTGCAGGATACCATGGAATATGTGCATGACGTCGTAGAATGAGTGTAAGACCTCAAAAGTAATGTGCACGACATCATGGGACATGTGCAGAATGTCAAGGAATGTGGGCAGGACCTCAATAGGGATGTCCAGGACATCATGGCACGTATGCAGGACCCCAGTAGGGATGTCCAGGACATCATGGGACGTGTGCAGGACCGCAGTAGGGGTGTACAGGATGTCAAGTGATGTGGGCAGGACCTCAGTAGAGATGTCCAGGGCATCATGGGACGTATGCAGGACCGAAGTAGAGGTGTGCAGGATGTCATGGAATGTGTGCAGGTCCTCAGTGGTGGTGTGCAGGACATAACGGGACGTGTGCAGGACCGCAGGAGAGGTGTGCAGGATGCCAAGGAATGTGGGCAGGACCTCAGTGGGGATGCCCAAGACATCATAGGACGTGTGCAGGACTCTAGTAGGGATGTCCAGGACATCATGGAACGTATGCAGGACCACAGTAGGGTTGTCCAGGGCATCATGGGACGTGTGCAGGACCGCAGTAGGGATGTGCAGGATGTCAAGGAATGTGGGCAGGACCTCAGTAGGGATGTCCAGGACATCATGGCACAAATGCAGGACCGCAGTAGGGATGTCCAGGACATCATGGGACGTGTGCAGGACCGCAGTAGGGGTGTACAGGATGTCAAGTAATGTGGGTAGGACCTCAGTAGAGATGTCCAGGGCATCATGGGACGTGTGCAGGACCGAAGTAGAGGTATACAGGATGTCAAGGAATGTGGGCAGGACCTCAGTAGGGATGTCCAGGACATCATGGGACGTGTGCAGGACCGCAGTAGGGGTGTACAGGATGTCAAGGAATGTGGGCAGGACCTCAGTAGGGATGTCCAGAACATCATGGCACGTATGCAGGACCCCAGTAGGGAAGTCCAGGACATCATGGGACGTGTGCAGGACCGCAGTAGGGGTGTACAGCATGTCAAGGAATGTGGGCAAAACCTCAGTAGGGATGTCCAGGGCATCATGGGACGTGTGCAGGACCGCAGTAGGGGTGTGAAGGATGTCAAAGAATGTGGGCAGGACCTCAGTAGGGATGTCCAGGACATCATGGCACGTATGCAGGACCCCAGTAGGGAAGTCCAGAACATCATGGGACGTGTGCAGGACCGCAGTAGGGGTGTACAGGATGTCAAGGAATGTGGGCAGGACCTCAGTAGGGATGTCCAGGACATCATGGCACGTATGCAGGACCCCAGTAGGGATGTCCAGGACATCATGGGACGTGTGCAGGACCGCAGTAGGGGTGTACAGGATGTCAAGGAATGTGGGCAGGACCCCAGTAGGGATGTCCAGGACATCATGGGACGTGTGCAGGACCGCAGTAGGGGTGTGCAGGTTACCATGGAATATGTGCAGGACGTCGTAGAATGAGTGTAAGACCTCAAAACTAATGTGCAGGGCATCATGGGACGTGTGCAGAATGTCAAGGAATGTGGGCAGGACATCATGGGACGTGGGCAGGACCTCAGTAGGCATGTCCAGGATGTCAAGGAATGTGGGCAGGACTTCAGTAGGGATGTCCAGGACATCATGGAACGTATGCAGGACCACAGTAGGGATGTCCAGGATGTCAAGGAATGTGGGCAGGACCTCAGTAGGGATGTCCAGGACATCATGGCACGTATGCAGGATCCCAGTAGGGATGTCCAGGACATCATGGGACGTGTGCAGGACCGCAGTAGGGGTGTACAGGATGTCAAGTAATGTGGGTAGGACCTCAGTAGAGATGTCCAGGGCATCATGGGACGTGTGCAGGACCGAAGTAGTGGTGTGCAGGATGTCAAGGAATGTGGGCAGGACCTCAGTAGGGATGTCCAGGACAACATGGCACGTATGCAGGACCCCAGTAGGGATGTCCAGGATACCATAAAATAGTGCAGGACGTCGTAGAATGAGTGTAAGACCTCCATAGTCATGTGCAGGACATTATGGGACGTGTGCAGGATGTCATGGAATGTGTGCAGGACATTATGGGACGTGGGCAGGACCTCAGTAGGCATGTCCAGGATGTCAAGGAATGTGGGCAGGACTTCAGTAGGGATGTCCAGGACATCATGGAACGTATGCAGGACCACAGTAGGGATGTCCAGGATGTCAAGGAATGTGGGCAGGACCTCAGTAGGGATGTCCAGGACATCATGGCACGTATGCAGGATCCCAGTAGGGATGTCCAGGACATCATGGGACGTGTGCAGGACCGCAGTAGGGGTGTACAGGATGTCAAGTGATGTGGGCAGGACCTCAGTAGAGATGTCTAGGGCATCATGGGACGTGTGCAGGACCGACGTAGAGGTGTGCAGGATGTCATGGAATGTGTGCAGGTCCTCAGTGGTGGTGTGCAGGACATAATGGGACGTGTGCAGGACCGCAGTAGAGGTGTGAAGGATGCCAAGGAATGTGGGCAGGACCTCAGTAGGGATGTCCAGGACATCATGGCACAAATGCAGGACCCCAGTACGGATGTTCAGGACATCATGGGACGTGTGCAGGACCGCAGTAGGGGTGTGCAGGATACCATGGAATATGTGCATGACGTCGTAGAATGAGTGTAAGACCTCAAAAGTAATGTGCACGACATCATGGGAAATGTGCAGAATGTCAAGGAATGTGGGCAGGACCTCAATAGGGATGTCCAGGACATCATGGCACGTATGCAGGACCCCAGTAGGGATGTCCAGGACATAATGGGACGTGTGCAGGACCGCAGTAGAGGTGTGAAGGATGCCAAGGAATGTGGGCAGGACCTCAGTAGGGATGTCCAAGACATCATAGGACGTGTGCAGGACTCTAGTAGGGATGTCCAGGACATCATGGAACGTATGCAGGACCACAGTAGGGTTGTCCAGGGCATCATGGGACGTGTGCAGGACCGCAGTAGGGATGTGCAGGATGTCAAGGAATGTGGGCAGGACCTCAGTAGGGATGTCCAGGACATCATGGCACAAATGCAGGACCCCAGTAGGGATGTCCAGGACATCATGGGACGTGTGCAGGACCGCAGTAGGGGTGTACAGGATGTCAAGTAATGTGGGCAGGACTTCAGTAGAAGAGATGTCCAGGGCATCATGGGACGTGTGCAGGACCGAAGTAGAGGTGTGCAGGATGTCATGGAATGTGTGCAGGTCCTCAGTGGTGGTGTGCAGGACATAATGGGACGTGTGCAGGACCGCAGTAGAGGTGTGCAGGATGCCAAGGAATGTGGGCAGGACCTCAGTAGGGATGTCCAAGACATCATAGGACGTGTGCAGGACTCTAGTAGGGATGTCCAGGACATCATGGAACGTATGCAGGACCACAGTAGGGATGTCCTGGGCATCATGGGACGTGTGCAGGACCGCAGTAGGGGTGTGCAGGATGTCAAGGAATGTGGGCAGGACCTCAGTGGTAGTGTGCAGGACATTATGCTACGTGTGCAGGATGTCATGAAATGTGTGCAGGACCTCAGTAGGGATGTCCAGGACATCATGGGACGTGCGCAGGACCGCAGTAGGGGTGTGCAGGATGTCAAGGATTGTGGGCAGGACCTCAGTAGGGATGTCCAGGACATCATGGCACGTATGCAGGACCCCAGTAGGGATGTCCAGGACATCATGGGACGTGTGCAGGACCGCAGTAGGGGTGTGCAGGTTACCATGGAATATGTGCAGGACGTCGTAGAATGAGTGTAAGACCTCAAAACTAATGTGCAGGGCATCATGGGACGTGTGCAGGACCGCATTAGAGGTGTGCAGGATGCCAAGGAATGTGGGCAGGACCTCAGTAGGGATGTCCAAGACATCATAGGACGTGTGCAGGACCGCAGTAGGAGTGTGCAGGATGTCATAGAATGTGGGCAGGACCTCAGTAGGAATGTGCAGGATATCACGGGAAGTGTGCAGAACCGCAGTAGGGATGTGCAGAATATCATAAAATGTGTGCAGGACGTCGTAGAATGAGTGTAAGACCTCAATAGTCATGTGCAGGACATTATGGGACGTGTGCAGGATGTCATGGAATGTGTGCAGGACATCATGGGACGTGGGCAGGACCTCAGTAGGGATATCCAGGGCATCATGGGACGTATGCAGGACCACAGTAGGGATGTCCAGGACGTCATGGGACGTGTGCAGGACCGCAGTAGGAATGTGCAGGATATATTGAGACGTGTGCGGAAGCGCAGTAGGGGTGTGCAGGATACCATGGATTATGTGCAGGACGTCGTAGAATGAGTGTAAGACATCGAAAGTAGTGTGCAGGACATCATGGGACGTGTGCAGGATGTCAAGGAATGTGGGCAGGACCTCAGTAGGGATGTCCAGGATATCATGGGACGTGCGCAGGATCGCAGTATGGGTGTGCAGGATGTCAAGGAATGTGTGCAGGACATCATGGGACGTGGGCAGGACCTCAGTAGGGCTCTCCAGGACATCATGGGACGTGTGAAGGACCGCAGTAGGGGTGTGCAGGATGTCATGGAATGTGTGCAGAGCCTCAGTTAGAATGTGCAGGATATAATGGGACGTGTGCAGAATCGCAGTAGGGGTGTGCAGGATGTCATAGAATGTGGGCAGGATTTCAGTAGGAATGTGCAGGATATCATGAGACGCGTGCAGGACCGCAGTAGGGGTGTGCAGGATGTCATAGAATGTGGGCAGGACCTCAGTAGGAATGTGCAGGATATCACGGGACGTGTGCAGAATCGCAGTAGGGGTGTGCAGGATGTCAAGGAATGTGTGCAGGACATCATGGGACGTGGGCAGAATCTCAGTAGGGCTCTCCAGGACATCATGGGACGTGTGAAGGACCGCAGTAGGGGTGTGCAGGATGTCATGGAATGTGCGCAGAGCCTCAGTTAGAATGTGCAGAATATAATGGTTCGTGTGCAGAATCGCAGTAGGGGTGTGCAGGATGTCAAGGAATGTGTGCAGGACATCATGGGACGTGGGCAGAACCTCAGTAGGGCTGTCCAGGACATCATGGGACGTGTGAAGGACCGCAGTAGAGGTGTGCAGGATGTCATGGAATGTGTGCAGAACCTCAGTAAGAATGCGCAGGATATAATGGGACGTGTGCAGGACCGCAGTAGGGGTGTGCAGGATGTCATAGAATGTGGGCAGGACCTCAGTAGGAATGTCCAGGCTATCATGGGACGTGTGCAGAACCGCGGTAGGGGTGTGCAGGATACCATAAAATGAGTGCAGGACGTCGTAGAATGAGTGTAAGACCTCCATAGTCATGTGCAGGACATGTTGGGACGTGTGCAGGATGTCATGGAATGTGTGCAGGACATCATGGGACGTGTGCAGGACCACAGTAGGGATGTTCAGGACATCATGGGACGTGTGCAGGACTGCAGTAGGAATGTGCAGGTTATATTGGGACGTGTGCAGAAGCGCAGTAGGGGTGCGCAGGACATCATGGCACATATGCAGGACCCCAGTAGGGATGTCCAGGACATTATGGGACGTGTGCAGGACCGCAGTAGGGATGTCCAAGACATCATAGGACGTGTGCAGGACCGCAGTAGGGGTGTGCAGAATGTCATAGAATGTGGGAAGGACCTCAGTAGGGATGTCCAGGGCATCATGGGACGTGTGCAGGACCGCAGCAGGGGTGTGCAGGATGTCAAGGAATGTGGGCAGAACCTCAGTAGGGATGTCCAAGACATCATAGGACGTGTGCAGGACCGCAGTAGGGGTGTGTAGAATGTCATAGAATGTGGGCAGGACCTCAGTAGGGATGTCCAGGGCATCATGGGACGTGTGCAGGACCGCAGTAGGGGTGTGCAGGATGTCAAGGAATGTGGGCAGGACCTCAGTAGGGATGTCCAGGACATCATGGCACGTATGCAGGACCCCAGTAGGGATGTCCAGGACATCATGGGACGTGTGCAGGACCGCAGTAGGGGTGTACAGGATGTCAAGGAATGTGAGCAGGACCTCAGCAGGGATGTCCAGGACATCATCGGACGTGTGCAGAATCGCAGTATGGGTGTGCAGGATGTCATGGAATGTGTGCAGGACATCATGGGACGTGGGCAGGACCTCAGTAGGGATGTCCAGGACATCATCGGACGTGTGCTGGACCACAGTAGGGAGTTCCAGGACATCATGTGACGTGTGCAGGACCGCAGTAGGAATGTGCAGGATATATTGGGACGTGTGCAGAAGCGCAGTAGGGGTGTGCAGGATACCATGGAATTTGTGCAGGACGTCGTAGATTGAGTGTAAGACCTCAAAAGTAATGTGCAGGACATCATGGGACGTGTGCGGGATGTCAAGGAATGTGGGCAGGACCTCAGTAGGGATGTCCAGGCTGTCATGGGACTTGTGCAGAACCGCGGTAGGGGTGTGCAGGATACCATAAAATGAGTACAGGACGTCGTAGAATGAGTGTAAGACCTCCTTAGTGATGTGCAGGACATTATGGGACGTCTGCAGGATGTCATGGAATGTGTGCAGGACATCATGGGACGTGTGCAGGACCACAGTAGGGATGTCCAGGACATTATGGGACGTGTGCATGACCGCAGTAGGAATGTGCAGGATATATTGGGACGTGTGCAGAAGCGCAGTAGGGGTGTGCAGGACATCATGGCACGTATGCAGGACCCCAGTAGGGATGTCCAGGACATCATGGGACGTGTGCAGGACCGCAGTAGGGGTATACAGGATGTCAAGGAATGTGGGCAGGACCTCAGTAGGGATGTCCAGGACATCATGGGACGTGTGCAGGACCGCAGTAGGGGTGTACAGGATGTCAAGGAATGTGGGCAGGACCTCAGCAGGGATGTCCAGGACATCATCGGACGTGTGCAGAATCGCAGTAGGGGTGTGCAGGATGTCATGGAATGTTTGCAGGACATCATGGGACGTGGGCAGGACCTCAATAGGGATGTCCAGGACATCATCGGACGTGTGGAGGACCACAGTAGGGAGTTCCAGGACATCATGTGACGTGTGCAGGACCGCAGTAGGAATGTGCAGGATATATTGGGACGTGTGCAGGACCGCAGTAGGGGTATACAGGATGTCAAGGAATGTGGGCAGGACCTCAGTAGGGATGTCCAGGACATCATGGGACGTGTGCAGGACCGCAGTAGGGGTGTACAGGATGTCAAGGAATGTGGGCAGGACCTTAGTAGGGATGTCCAGGACATCATGGCACGTATGCAGGACCCCAGTAGGGATGTCCAGGACATCATGGGACGTGTGCAGGACCGCAGTAGGGGTGTACAGGATGTCAAGGAATGTGGGCAGGACCTCAGTAGGGATGTCCAAGACATCATAGGACGTGTGCAGGACCGCAGTAGGGGTGTCCAGGACATCATGGGACGTGTGCAGGACCGCAGTAGGGGTGTACAGGATGTCAAGTGATGTGGGCAGGACCTCAGTAGAGATGTCTAGGGCATCATGGGACGTGTGCAGGACCGACGTAGAGGTGTGCAGGATGTCATGGAATGTGTGCAGGTCCTCAGTGGTGGTGTGCAGGACATAATGGGACGTGTGCAGGACCGCAGTAGAGGTGTGAAGGATGCCAAGGAATGTGGGCAGGACCTCAGTAGGGATGTCCAGGACATCATGGCACAAATGCAGGACCCCAGTACGGATGTTCAGGACATCATGGGACGTGTGCAGGACCGCAGTAGGGGTGTGCAGGATACCATGGAATATGTGCATGACGTCGTAGAATGAGTGTAAGACCTCAAAAGTAATGTGCACGACATCATGGGAAATGTGCAGAATGTCAAGGAATGTGGGCAGGACCTCAATAGGGATGTCCAGGACATCATGGCACGTATGCAGGACCCCAGTAGGGATGTCCAGGACATAATGGGACGTGTGCAGGACCGCAGTAGAGGTGTGAAGGATGCCAAGGAATGTGGGCAGGACCTCAGTAGGGATGTCCAAGACATCATAGGACGTGTGCAGGACTCTAGTAGGGATGTCCAGGACATCATGGAACGTATGCAGGACCACAGTAGGGTTGTCCAGGGCATCATGGGACGTGTGCAGGACCGCAGTAGGGATGTGCAGGATGTCAAGGAATGTGGGCAGGACCTCAGTAGGGATGTCCAGGACATCATGGCACAAATGCAGGACCCCAGTAGGGATGTCCAGGACATCATGGGACGTGTGCAGGACCGCAGTAGGGGTGTACAGGATGTCAAGTAATGTGGGCAGGACTTCAGTAGAGATGTCCAGGGCATCATGGGACGTGTGCAGGACCGAAGTAGAGGTGTGCAGGATGTCATGGAATGTGTGCAGGTCCTCAGTGGTGGTGTGCAGGACATAATGGGACGTGTGCAGGACCGCAGTAGAGGTGTGCAGGATGCCAAGGAATGTGGGCAGGACCTCAGTAGGGATGTCCAAGACATCATAGGACGTGTGCAGGACTCTAGTAGGGATGTCCAGGACATCATGGAACGTATGCAGGACCACAGTAGGGATGTCCTGGGCATCATGGGACGTGTGCAGGACCGCAGTAGGGGTGTGCAGGATGTCAAGGAATGTGGGCAGGACCTCAGTGGTAGTGTGCAGGACATTATGCTACGTGTGCAGGATGTCATGAAATGTGTGCAGGACCTCAGTAGGGATGTCCAGGACATCATGGGACGTGCGCAGGACCGCAGTAGGGGTGTGCAGGATGTCAAGGATTGTGGGCAGGACCTCAGTAGGGATGTCCAGGACATCATGGTACGTATGCAGGACCCCAGTAGGGATGTCCAGGACATCATGGGACGTGTGCAGGACCGCAGTAGGGTGTGCAGGTTACCATGGAATATGTGCAGGACGTCGTAGAATGAGTGTAAGACCTCAAAACTAATGTGCAGGGCATCATGGGACGTGTGCAGGACCGCATTAGAGGTGTGCAGGATGCCAAGGAATGTGGGCAGGACCTCAGTAGGGATGTCCAAGACATCATAGGACGTGTGCAGGACCGCAGTAGGAGTGTGCAGGATGTCATAGAATGTGGGCAGGACCTCAGTAGGAATGTGCAGGATATCACGGGAAGTGTGCAGAACCGCAGTAGGGATGTGCAGAATATCATAAAATGTGTGCAGGACGTCGTAGAATGAGTGTAAGACCTCAATAGTCATGTGCAGGACATTATGGGACGTGTGCAGGATGTCATGGAATGTGTGCAGGACATCATGGGACGTGGGCAGGACCTCAGTAGGGATATCCAGGGCATCATGGGACGTATGCAGGACCACAGTAGGGATGTCCAGGACGTCATGGGACGTGTGCAGGACCGCAGTAGGAATGTGCAGGATATATTGAGACGTGTGCGGAAGCGCAGTAGGGGTGTGCAGGATACCATGGATTATGTGCAGGACGTCGTAGAATGAGTGTAAGACATCGAAAGTAGTGTGCAGGACATCATGGGACGTGTGCAGGATGTCAAGGAATGTGGGCAGGACCTCAGTAGGGATGTCCAGGATATCATGGGACGTGCGCAGGATCGCAGTATGGGTGTGCAGGATGTCAAGGAATGTGTGCAGGACATCATGGGACGTGGGCAGGACCTCAGTAGGGCTCTCCAGGACATCATGGGACGTGTGAAGGACCGCAGTAGGGGTGTGCAGGATGTCATGGAATGTGTGCAGAGCCTCAGTTAGAATGTGCAGGATATAATGGGACGTGTGCAGAATCGCAGTAGGGGTGTGCAGGATGTCATAGAATGTGGGCAGGATTTCAGTAGGAATGTGCAGGATATCATGAGACGCGTGCAGGACCGCAGTAGGGGTGTGCAGGATGTCATAGAATGTGGGCAGGACCTCAGTAGGAATGTGCAGGATATCACGGGACGTGTGCAGAATCGCAGTAGGGGTGTGCAGGATGTCAAGGAATGTGTGCAGGACATCATGGGACGTGGGCAGAATCTCAGTAGGGCTCTCCAGGACATCATGGGACGTGTGAAGGACCGCAGTAGGGGTGTGCAGGATGTCATGGAATGTGCGCAGAGCCTCAGTTAGAATGTGCAGAATATAATGGTTCGTGTGCAGAATCGCAGTAGGGGTGTGCAGGATGTCAAGGAATGTGTGCAGGACATCATGGGACGTGGAGCAGAACCTCAGTAGGGCTGTCCAGGACATCATGGGACGTGTGAAGGACCGCAGTAGAGGTGTGCAGGATGTCATGGAATGTGTGCAGAACCTCAGTAAGAATGCGCAGGATATAATGGGACGTGTGCAGGACCGCAGTAGGGGTGTGCAGGATGTCATAGAATGTGGGCAGGACCTCAGTAGGAATGTCCAGGCTATCATGGGACGTGTGCAGAACCGCGGTAGGGGTGTGCAGGATACCATAAAATGAGTGCAGGACGTCGTAGAATGAGTGTAAGACCTCCATAGTCATGTGCAGGACATGTTGGGACGTGTGCAGGATGTCATGGAATGTGTGCAGGACATCATGGGACGTGTGCAGGACCACAGTAGGGATGTTCAGGACATCATGGGACGTGTGCAGGACTGCAGTAGGAATGTGCAGGTTATATTGGGACGTGTGCAGAAGCGCAGTAGGGGTGCGCAGGACATCATGGCACATATGCAGGACCCCAGTAGGGATGTCCAGGACATTATGGGACGTGTGCAGGACCGCAGTAGGGATGTCCAAGACATCATAGGACGTGTGCAGGACCGCAGTAGGGGTGTGCAGAATGTCATAGAATGTGGGAAGGACCTCAGTAGGGATGTCCAGGGCATCATGGGACGTGTGCAGGACCGCAGCAGGGGTGTGCAGGATGTCAAGGAATGTGGGCAGAACCTCAGTAGGGATGTCCAAGACATCATAGGACGTGTGCAGGACCGCAGTAGGGGTGTGTGTAGAATGTCATAGAATGTGGGCAGGACCTCAGTAGGGATGTCCAGGGCATCATGGGACGTGTGCAGGACCGCAGTAGGGGTGTACAGGATGTCAAGGAATGTGGGCAGGACCTCAGTAGGGATGTCCAGGACATCATGGCACGTATGCAGGACCCCAGTAGGGATGTCCAGGACATCATGGGACGTGTGCAGGACCGCAGTAGGGGTGTACAGGATGTCAAGGAATGTGAGCAGGACCTCAGCAGGGATGTCCAGGACATCATCGGACGTGTGCAGAATCGCAGTATGGGTGTGCAGGATGTCATGGAATGTGTGCAGGACATCATGGGACGTGGGCAGGACCTCAGTAGGGATGTCCAGGACATCATCGGACGTGTGCTGGACCACAGTAGGGAGTTCCAGGACATCATGTGACGTGTGCAGGACCGCAGTAGGAATGTGCAGGATATATTGGGACGTGTGCAGAAGCGCAGTAGGGGTGTGCAGGATACCATGGAATTTGTGCAGGACGTCGTAGATTGAGTGTAAGACCTCAAAAGTAATGTGCAGGACATCATGGGACGTGTGCGGGATGTCAAGGAATGTGGGCAGGACCTCAGTAGGGATGTCCAGGCTGTCATGGGACTTGTGCAGAACCGCGGTAGGGGTGTGCAGGATACCATAAAATGAGTACAGGACGTCGTAGAATGAGTGTAAGACCTCCTTAGTGATGTGCAGGACATTATGGGACGTCTGCAGGATGTCATGGAATGTGTGCAGGACATCATGGGACGTGTGCAGGACCACAGTAGGGATGTCCAGGACATTATGGGACGTGTGCATGACCGCAGTAGGAATGTGCAGGATATATTGGGACGTGTGCAGAAGCGCAGTAGGGGTGTGCAGGACATCATGGCACGTATGCAGGACCCCAGTAGGGATGTCCAGGACATCATGGGACGTGTGCAGGACCGCAGTAGGGGTATACAGGATGTCAAGGAATGTGGGCAGGACCTCAGTAGGGATGTCCAGGACATCATGGGACGTGTGCAGGACCGCAGTAGGGGTGTACAGGATGTCAAGGAATGTGGGCAGGACCTCAGCAGGGATGTCCAGGACATCATCGGACGTGTGCAGAATCGCAGTAGGGGTGTGCAGGATGTCATGGAATGTGGGCAGGACCACAGTAGGGAGTTCCAGGACATCATGTGACGTGTGCAGGACCGCAGTAGGAATGTGCAGGATATATTGGGACGTGTGCAGAAGCGCAGTAGGGGTGTGCAGGATACCATGGAATTTGTGCAGGACGTCGTAGATTGAGTGTAAGACCTCAAAAGTAATGTGCAGGACATCATGGGACGTGTGCGGGATGTCAAGGAACGTGGGCAGGACCTCAGTAGGGATGTCCAGGCTGTCATGGGACTTGTGCAGAACCGCGGTAGGGGTGTGCAGGATACCATAAAATGAGTACAGGACGTCGTAGAATGAGTGTAAGACCTCCTTAGTGATGTGCAGGACATTATGGGACGTCTGCAGGATGTCATGGAATGTGTGCAGGACATCATGGGACGTGTGCAGGACCACAGTAGGGATGTCCAGGACATTATGGGACGTGTGCATGACCGCAGTAGGAATGTGCAGGATATATTGGGACGTGTGCAGAAGCGCAGTAGGGGTGTGCAGGACATCATGGCACGTATGCAGGACCGCAGTAGGAATGTGCAGGATATATTGGGACGTGTGCAGGACCGCAGTAGGGGTATACAGGATGTCAAGGAATGTGGGCAGGACCTCAGTAGGGATGTCCAGGACATCATGGGACGTGTGCAGGACCGCAGTAGGGGTGTACAGGATGTCAAGGAATGTGGGCAGGACCTTAGTAGGGATGTCCAGGACATCATGGCACGTATGCAGGACCCCAGTAGGGATGTCCAGGACATCATGGGACGTGTGCAGGACCGCAGTAGGGGTGTACAGGATGTCAAGGAATGTGGGCAGGACCACAGTAGGGAGTTCCAGGACATCATGTGACGTGTGCAGGACCGCAGTAGGAATGTGCAGGATATATTGGGACGTGTGCAGAAGCGCAGTAGGGGTGTGCAGGATACCATGGAATTTGTGCAGGACGTCGTAGATTGAGTGTAAGACCTCAAAAGTAATGTGCAGGACATCATGGGACGTGTGCGGGATGTCAAGGAATGTGGGCAGGACCTCCAGTAGGGATGTCCAGGCTGTCATGGGACTTGTGCAGAACCGCGGTAGGGGTGTGCAGGATACCATAAAATGAGTACAGGACGTCGTAGAATGAGTGTAAGACCTCCTTAGTGATGTGCAGGACATTATGGGACGTCTGCAGGATGTCATGGAATGTGTGCAGGACATCATGGGACGTGTGCAGGACCACAGTAGGGATGTCCAGGACATTATGGGACGTGTGCATGACCGCAGTAGGAATGTGCAGGATATATTGGGACGTGTGCAGAAGCGCAGTAGGGGTGTGCAGGACATCATGGCACGTATGCAGGACCCCAGTAGGGATGTCCAGGACATCATGGGACGTGTGCAGGACCGCAGTAGGGGTATACAGGATGTCAAGGAATGTGGGCAGGACCTCAGTAGGGATGTCCAGGACATCATGGGACGTGTGCAGGACCGCAGTAGGGGTGTACAGGATGTCAAGGAATGTGGGCAGGACCTCAGCAGGGATGTCAGGACATCATCGGACGTGTGCAGAATCGCAGTAGGGGTGTGCAGGATGTCATGGAATGTGGGCAGGACCACAGTAGGGAGTTCCAGGACATCATGTGACGTGTGCAGGACCGCAGTAGGAATGTGCAGGATATATTGGGACGTGGGCAGAAGCGCAGTAGGGGTGTGCAGGATACCATGGAATTTGTGCAGGACGTCGTAGATTGAGTGTAAGACCTCAAAAAGTAATGTGCAGGACATCATGGGACGTGTGCGGGATGTCAAGGAATGTGGGCAGGACCTCAGTAGGGATGTCCAGGCTGTCATGGGACTTGTGCAGAACCGCGGTAGGGGTGTGCAGGATACCATAAAATGAGTACAGGACGTCGTAGAATGAGTGTAAGACCTCCTTAGTGATGTGCAGGACATTATGGGACGTCTGCAGGATGTCATGGAATGTGTGCAGGACATCATGGGACGTGTGCAGGACCACAGTAGGGATGTCCAGGACATTATGGGACGTGTGCATGACCGCAGTAGGAATGTGCAGGATATATTGGGACGTGTGCAGAAGCGCAGTAGGGGTGTGCAGGACATCATGGCACGTATGCAGGACCGCAGTAGGAATGTGCAGGATATATTGGGACGTGTGCAGGACCGCAGTAGGGGTATACAGGATGTCAAGGAATGTGGGCAGGACCTCAGTAGGGATGTCCAGGACATCATGGGACGTGTGCAGGACCGCAGTAGGGGTGTACAGGATGTCAAGGAATGTGGGCAGGACCTTAGTAGGGATGTCCAGGACATCATGGCACGTATGCAGGACCCCAGTAGGGATGTCCAGGACATCATGGGACGTGTGCAGGACCGCAGTAGGGGTGTACAGGATGTCAAGGAATGTGGGCAGGACCTCAGTAGGGATGTCCAAGACATCATAGGACGTGTGCAGGACCGCAGTAGGGGTGTGCAGGATGTCATAGAATGTGGGCAGGACCTCAGTAGGATTGTGCAGGATATCATGGGAAGTGTGCAGAACCGCAGTAGGGGTGTGCAGGATACCATAAAATGTGTGCAGGACGTCGTAGAATGAGTGTAAGACCTCAATAGTCGTGTGCAGGACATTATGGGACGTGTGCAGGATGCCATGGAATGTGTGCAGGACATCATGGGACGTGGGCAGGACCTCAGTAGGGATGTCCAGGACATCATGGGACGTGTGCAGGACCGCTGTAGGGGTGTGCAGGATGTTAAGGAATGTGGGCGGGACCTCAGTAAGGATATCCAGGACATCATGGGACGTATGCATGACCCCAGTAGGGATGTCCAGGACATCATGGGACGTGTGTAGGACCGCAGTAGGGGTGTGCAGGATGTCAAAGAATGTGGGCAGGATTTCAGTAGGGATGCTAGGGGCATCATAGGACGTGTGCAGGACCGCAGTAGAGGTGTGCAGGATGTCAAGGAATGTGGGCAGGACCTCAGTAGGGATGTCCAAGACATCATAGGACGTGTGCAGGACCGCAGTAGGGGTGTGCAGGATGTCATAGAATGTTTGCAGGACATCATGGGACGTGGGCAGGACCTCAATAGGGATGTCCAGGACATCATCGGACGTGTGGAGGACCACAGTAGGGAGTTCCAGGACATCATGTGACGTGTGCAGGACCGCAGTAGGAATGTGCAGGATATATTGGGACGTGTGCAGAAGCGCAGTAGGGGTGTGCAGGACATCATGGCACGTATGCAGGACCCCAGTAGGGATGTCCAGGACATCATGGGACGTGTGCAGGACCGCAGTAGGGGTATACAGGATGTCAAGGAATGTGGGCAGGACCTCAGTAGGGATGTCCAGGACATCATGGGACGTGTGCAGGACCGCAGTAGGGGTGTACAGGATGTCAAGGAATGTGGGCAGGACCTCAGTAGGGATGTCCAGGACATCATGGCACGTATGCAGGACCCCAGTAGGGATGTCCAGGACATCATGGGACGTGTGCAGGACCGCAGTAGGGGTGTACAGGATGTCAAGGAATGTGGGCAGGACCCCAGTATGGTTGTCCAGGACATCATGGGACGTGTGCAGGACCGCAGTAGGGGTGCGCAGGATGTCAAGGAATGTGGGCAGGACCTCAGTAGGGATGTCCAAGACATCATAGGACGTGTGCAGGACCGCAGTAGGGGTGTGCAGGATGTCATAGAATGTGGGCAGGACCTCAGTAGGATTGTGCAGGATATCATGGGAAGTGTGCAGAACCGCAGTAGGGGTGTGCAGGATACCATAAAATGTGTGCAGGACGTCGTAGAATGAGTGTAAGACCTCAATAGTCGTGTGCAGGACATTATGGGACGTGTGCAGGATGCCATGGAATGTGTGCAGGACATCATGGGACGTGGGCAGGACCTCAGTAGGGATGTCCAGGACATCATGGGACGTGTGCAGGACCGCTGTAGGGGTGTGCAGGATGTTAAGGAATGTGGGCGGGACCTCAGTAAGGATATCCAGGACATCATGGGACGTATGCATGACCCCAGTAGGGATGTCCAGGACATCATGGGACGTGTGTAGGACCGCAGTAGGGGTGTGCAGGATGTCAAAGAATGTGGGCAGGATTTCAGTGGGGATGCTAGGGGCATCATAGGACGTGTGCAGGACCGCAGTAGAGGTGTGCAGGATGTCAAGGAATGTGGGCAGGACCTCAGTAGGGATGTCCAAGACATCATAGGACGTGTGCAGGACCGCAGTAGGGGTGTGCAGGATGTCATAGAATGTGGGCAGGACCTCAGTAGGAATGTCCAGGACATCATGGCACGTATGCAGGACCCCAGTAGGAATGTGCAGGATATATTGGGACGTGTGTAGAAGCGCAGTAGGGGTGTGCAGGATGTCATAGAATGTGGGCAGGACCTCAGTAGGAATGTCCAGGACATCATGGGACGTATGCAGGACCCCAGTAGGAATGTGCAGGATATATTGGGACGTGTGTAGAAGCGCAGTAGGGGTGTGCAGGATACCATGGAATATGTGCAGAACGTCGTAGAATGAGTGTAAGACCTCAAAAGTAATGTGCAGGACATCATGGGACGTGTGCAGGACGTCAAGGAGTGTGGGCAGGACCTCAGTAGGGATGCCCAAGGCATCATGTGACGTGTGCAGGACCGAAGTAGAGGTGTGCAGGATGTCATGGAATGTGTGCAGGTCCTCAGTGGTAGTGTGCAGGATATCATGGGAAGTGTGCAGAACAGCAGTAGGGGTGTGCAGGATACCATAAAATGTGTGCAGGACGTCGTAGAATGAGTGTAAGACCTCAATAGTCATGTGCAAGACTTTATGGGACGTGTGCAGGATGTCATGGAATGTGTGCAGGACATCATGGGACGTGGGCAGGACCTCAGTAGGGATGTCCAGGACATCATGGAACGTGTGCAGGACCACAGTAGGGATGTCCAGGACATCATGGGACGTGTGCAGAAGCGCAGTAGGGGTGTGCAGGATACCATGAAATGTGTGCAGGACGTCGTAGAATGAGTGTAAGACCTCAAAAGTAATGTGCAGGACATCATGGGACGTGTGCAGGATGTCAAGGAATGTGGGCAGGACCTCAGTAGAGATGTCCAGGCTATCATGAGACGTGTGCAGAACCGCAGTAGGGGTGTGCAGGATACCATAAATTGAGTGCAGGACGTCAGAGAATGAGTGTAAGACCTCCATAGTCATGTGCAGGACATTATGGGACGTGTGCAGGATGTCATGGAATGTGTGCAGGACATCATGGGACGTGGGCAGGACTTCAGTAGGGATGTCCAGGACATCATGGAACGTGTGCAGGACCACAGTAGGGATGTCCAGGACATCATGGGACGTCTGCAGGACCGCAGTAGGAATGTGCAGGATATATTGGGACGTGTGTAGAAGCGCAGTAGGGGTGTGCAGGATACCATGGAATATGTGCAGAGCGTCGTAGAATGAGTGTAAGACCTCAAAAGTCATGTGCAGGACATCATGGGACGTGTGCACGATGTCAAGGAATGTAGGCAGGACCTCAGTAGGGATGTCCAGGCTATCATGGGACGTGTGCACGACCGCAGTAGGGGTGCGCAGGATGTCAAGGAATGTGGGCAGGACCTCAGTAGGGATGTCCAAGACATCATAGGACGTGTGCAGGACCGCAGTAGGGGTGTGCAGGATGTCATAGAATGTGGGCAGGACCTCAGTAGGATTGTGCAGGATATCATGGGAAGTGTGCAGAACCGCAGTAGGGGTGTGCAGGATACCATAAAATGTGTGCAGGACGTCGTAGAATGAGTGTAAGACCTCAATAGTCGTGTGCAGGACATTATGGGACGTGTGCAGGATGCCATGGAATGTGTGCAGGACATCATGGGACGTGGGCAGGACCTCAGTAGGGATGTCCAGGACATCATGGGACGTGTGCAGGACCGCTGTAGGGGTGTGCAGGATGTTAAGGAATGTGGGCGGGACCTCAGTAAGGATATCCAGGACATCATGGGACGTATGCATGACCCCAGTAGGGATGTCCAGGACATCATGGGACGTGTGTAGGACCACAGTAGGGGTGTGCAGGATGTCAAAGAATGTGGGCAGGATTTCAGTAGGGATGCTAGGGGCATCATAGGACGTGTGCAGGACCGCAGTAGAGGTGTGCAGGATGTCAAGGAATGTGGGCAGGACCTCAGTAGGGATGTCCAAGACATCATAGGACGTGTGCAGGACCGCAGTAGGGGTGTGCAGGATGTCATAGAATGTGGGCAGGACCTCAGTAGGAATGTCCAGGACATCATGGCACGTATGCAGGACCCCAGTAGGAATGTGCAGGATATATTGGGACGTGTGTAGAAGCGCAGTAGGGGTGTGCAGGATGTCATAGAATGTGGGCAGGACTTCAGTAGGAATGTCCAGGACATCATGGCACGTATGCAGGACCCCAGTAGGAATGTGCAGGATATATTGGGACGTGTGTAGAAGCGCAGTAGGGGTGTGCAGGATACCATGGAATATGTGCAGAACGTCGTAGAATGAGTGTAAGACCTCAAAAGTAATGTGCAGGACATCATGGGGCGTGTGCAGGACGTCAAGGAGTGTGGGCAGGACCTCAGTAGGGATGCCCAAGGCATCATGTGACGTGTGCAGGACCGAAGTAGAGGTGTGCAGGATGTCATGGAATGTGTGCAGGTCCTCAGTGGTAGTGTGCAGGATATCATGGGAAGTGTGCAGAACAGCAGTAGGGGTGTGCAGGATACCATAAAATGTGTGCAGGACGTCGTAGAATGAGTGTAAGACCTCAATAGTCATGTGCAAGACTTTATGGGACGTGTGCAGGATGTCATGGAATGTGTGCAGGACATCATGGGACGTGGGCAGGACCTCAGTAGGGATGTCCAGGACATCATGGAACGTGTGCAGGACCACAGTAGGGATGTCAGGACATCATGGGACGTGTGCAGAAGCGCAGTAGGGGTGTGCAGGATACCATGAAATATGTGCAGGACGTCGTAGAATGAGTGTAAGACCTCAAAGTAATGTGCAGGACATCATGGGACGTGTGCAGGATGTCAAGGAATGTGGGCAGGACCTCAGTAGGGATGTCCAGGCTATCATGAGACGTGTGCAGAACCGCAGTATTGGTGTGCAGGATACCATAAAATGAGTGCAGGACGTCAGAGAATGAGTGTAAGACCTCCATAGTCATGTGCAGGACATTATGGGACGTGTGCAGGATGTCATGGAATGTGTGCAGGACATCATGGGACGTGGGCAGGACTTCAGTAGGGATGTCCAGGACATCATGGAACGTGTGCAGGACCACAGTAGGGATGTCCAGGACATCATGGGACGTCTGCAGGACCGCAGTAGGAATGTGCAGGATATATTGGGACGTGTGTAGAAGCGCAGTAGGGGTGTGCAGGATACCATGGAATATGTGCAGAACGTCGTAGAATGAGTGTAAGACCTCAAAAGTCATGTGCAGGACATCATGGGACGTGTGCACGATGTCAAGGAATGTAGGCAGGACCTCAGTAGGGATGTCCAGGCTATCATGGGACGTGTGCAGAACCGCAGTAGGGGTGTGCAGGATACCATAAAATGAGTGCAGGACGTCAGAGAATGAGTGTAAGACCTCCATAGTCATGTGCAGGACTTTATGGGTCGTGTGCAGGATGTCATGGAATGTGTGCAGGACATCATGGGACGTGGGCATGACCTCAGTAGGGATGTCCAGGACATCATGGAACGTGTGCAGGACCACAGCAGGGATGTCCAGGACATCATGGGACGTCTGCAGGACCGCAGTAGGAATGTGCAGGATATATTGGGACGTGTGTAGAAGCGCAGTAGGGGTGTGCAGGATACCATGGAATATGTGCAGAACGTCGTAGAATGAGTGTAAGACCTCAAAAGTCATGTGCAGGACATCATGGGACGTGTGAACGATGTCAAGGAATGTAGGCAGGACCTCAGTAGGGATGTCCAGGCTATCATGGGACGTGTGCAGAACCGCAGTAGGGGTGTGCAGGATACCATAAAATGAGTGCAGGACGTCAGAGAATGAGTGTAAGACCTCCATAGTCATGTGCAGGACATTATGGGACGTGTGCAGGATGTCATGGAATGTGTGCAGGACATCATGGGACATGGGCAGGACCTCAGTAGGGATGTCCAGGACATCATGGGACGTCTGCAGGACCGCAGTAGGAATGTGCAGGATGTCAAGGAATGTGGGCAGGACCTCAGTAGGGATGTCCAAGACATCATAGGACGTGTGCAGGACCGCAGTAGGGGTGTGCAGGATGTCATAGAATGTGGGCAGGACCTCAGTAGGATTGTGCAGGATATCATGGGAAGTGTGCAGAACCGCAGTAGGGGTGTGCAGGATACCATAAAATGTGTGCAGGACGTCGTAGAATGAGTGTAAGACCTCAATAGTCGTGTGCAGGACATTATGGGACGTGTGCAGGATGCCATGGAATGTGTGCAGGACATCATGGGACGTGGGCAGGACCTCAGTAGGGATGTCAGGACATCATGGGACGTGTGCAGGACCGCTGTAGGGGTGTGCAGGATGTTAAGGAATGTGGGCGGGACCACAGTAAGGATATCCAGGACATCATGGGACGTATGCATGACCCCAGTAGGGATGTCCAGGACATCATGGGACGTGTGTAGGACCACAGTAGGGGTGTGCAGGATGTCAAAGAATGTGGGGAGGATTTCAGTAGGGATGCTAGGGGCATCATAGGACGTGTGCAGGACCGGAGGAGAGGTGTGCAGGATGTCAAGGAATGTGGGCAGGACCTCCAGTAGGGATGTCCAAGACATCATAGGACGTGTGCAGGACCGCAGTAGGGGTGTGCAGGATGTCATAGAATGTGGGCAGGACCTCAGTAGGAATGTCCAGGACATCATGGCACGTATGCAGGACCCCAGTAGGAATGTGCAGGATATATTGGGACGTGTGTAGAAGCGCAGTAGGGGTGTGCAGGATGTCATAGAATGTGGGCAGGACCTCAGTAGGAATGTCCAGGACATCATGGCACGTATGCAGGACCCCAGTAGGAATGTGCAGGATATATTGGGACGTGTGTAGAAGCGCAGTAGGAGTGTGCAGGATACCATGGAATATGTGCAGAACGTCGTAGAATGAGTGTAAGACCTCAAAAGTAATGTGCAGGACATCATGGGACGTGTGCAGGACGTCAAAGAGTGTGGGCAGGACCTCAGTAGGGATGCCCAAGGCATCATGTGACGTGTGCAGGACCGAAGTAGAGGTGTGCAGGATGTCATGGAATGTGTGCAGGTCCTCAGTGGTAGTGTGCAGGATATCATGGGAAGTGTGCAGAACAGCAGTAGGGGTGTGCAGGATACCATAAAATGTGTGCAGGACGTCGTAGAATGAGTGTAAGACCTCAATAGTCATGTGCAAGACTTTATGGGACGTGTGCAGGATGTCATGGAATGTGTGCAGGACATCATGGGACGTGGGCAGGACCTCAGTAGGGATGTCCAGGACATCATGGAACGTGTGCAGGACCACAGTAGGGATGTCCAGGACATCATGGGACGTGTGCAGAAGCGCAGTAGGGGTGTGCAGGATACCATGAAATATGTGCAGGACGTCGTAGAATGAGTGTAAGACCTCAAAAGTAATGTGCAGGACATCATGGGACGTGTGCAGGATGTCAAGGAATGTGGGCAGGACCTCAGTAGGGATGTCCAGGCTATCATGAGACGTGTGCAGAACCGCAGTATTGGTGTGCAGGATACCATAAAATGAGTGCAGGACGTCAGAGAATGAGTGTAAGACCTCCATAGTCATGTGCAGGACATTATGGGACGTGTGCAGGATGTCATGGAATGTGTGCAGGACATCATGGGACGTGGGCAGGACTTCAGTAGGGATGTCCAGGACATCATGGAACGTGTGCAGGACCACAGTAGGGATGTCCAGGACATCATGGGACGTCTGCAGGACCGCAGTAGGAATGTGCAGGATATATTGGGACGTGTGTAGAAGCGCAGTAGGGGTGTGCAGGATACCATGGAATATGTGCAGAACGTCGTAGAATGAGTGTAAGACCTCAAAAGTCATGTGCAGGACATCATGGGACGTGTGCACGATGTCAAGGAATGTAGGCAGGACCTCAGTAGGGATGTCCAGGCTATCATGGGACGTGTGCAGAACCGCAGTAGGGGTGTGCAGGATACCATAAAATGAGTGCAGGACGTCAGAGAATGAGTGTAAGACCTCCATAGTCATGTGCAGGACTTTATGGGACGTGTGCAGGATGTCATGGAATGTGTGCAGGACATCATGGGACGTGGGCATGACCTCAGTAGGGATGTCCAGGACATCATGGAACGTGTGCAGGACCACAGCAGGGATGTCCAGGACATCATGGGACGTCTGCAGGACCGCAGTAGGAATGTGCAGGATATATTGGGACGTGTGTAGAAGCGCAGTAGGGGTGTGCAGGATACCATGGAATATGTGCAGAACGTCGTAGAATGAGTGTAAGACCTCAAAAGTCATGTGCAGGACATCATGGGACGTGTGAACGATGTCAAGGAATGTAGGCAGGACCTTAGTAGGGATGTCCAGGCTATCATGGGACGTGTGCAGAACCGCAGTAGGGGTGTGCAGGATACCATAAAATGAGTGCAGGACGTCAGAGAATGAGTGTAAGACCTCCATAGTCATGTGCAGGACATTATGGGACGTGTGCAGGATGTCATGGAATGTGTGCAGGACATCATGGGACATGGGCAGGACCTCAGTAGGGATGTCCAGGACATCATGGGACGTCTGCAGGACCGCAGTAGGAATGTGCAGGATGTCAAGGAATGTGGGCAGGACCTCAGTAGGGATGTCCAAGACATCATAGGACGTGTGCAGGACCGCAGTAGAGGTGTGCAGGATGTCAAGGAATGTGGGCAGGACCTCAGTAGGGATGTCCAAGACATCATAGGACGTGTGCAGGACCGCAGTAGGGGTGTGCAGGATGTCATAGAATGTGGGCAGGACCTCAGTAGGAATGTCCAGGACATCATGGCACGTATGCAGGACCCCAGTAGGAATGTGCAGGATATATTGGGACGTGTGTAGAAAGCGCAGTAGGGGGTGTGCAGGATGTCAAGGAATGTGGGCAGGACCTCAGTAGGGATGTCCAGGGCATCATGTGACGTGTGCAGGACCGCGGTAGGAATGTGCAATATATATTGGGACGTTTGCAGAAGCGCAGTAGGGGTGTGCAGGATACCATGAAATATGTGCAGGACGTCGTAGAATGAGTGTAAGACCTCAAAAGTAATGTGCAGGACTTTATGGGACGTGTGCAGGATGTCATGGAATGTGTGCAGGACATCATGGGACGTGGGCATGACCTCCCAGTAGGGATGTCCAGGACATCATGGAACGTGTGCAGGACCACAGCAGGGGTGTGCAGGATGTCAAGGAATGTGGGCACGACCTCAGTGGTAGTGTGAAGGAACTCATGATGCGTGTGCAGGACCGCAGTAGGGGTGTGCAGGATATCTTGGGACGTGTGTAGAAGCGCAGTAGGGGTGTGCAGGATACCATGGAATATGTGCAGAACGTCGTAGAATGAGTGTAAGACCTCAAAAGTAATGTGCAGGACATCATGGGACGTGTGCAGGACATCATGGGACGTGGGCAGGACCTCAGTAGGGATGTTCAGGACATCATGGGACGTGCGCAGGACCGAATTAGAGGTGTGCAGGATGTCATGGAATGTGTGCAGGACCTCAGTGGTAGTGTGCAGGACATAATGGGACGTGCGCAAGACCGAAGTAGAGGTGTGCAGGATGTCATGGAATGTGGGCAGGACCTCAGTAGGAATGTCCAGGACATCATGGCACGTATGCAGGACCCCAGTAGGGATGTCCAGGACATCATGGGACGTGTGCAGGGACCGCAGTAGGGGTGTACAGGATGTCAAGGAATGTGGGCAGGACCTCAGTAGGGATGTCCATGGCATCATGTGACGTGTGCAGGACTGCAGGTAGGAATGTGCAGGATACATTGGGACGTGTGCAGAAGCGCAGTAGGGGTGTGCAGGATACCATGAAATATGTGCAGGACGTCGTAGAATGAGTGTAAGACCTCAAAAGTAATGTGCAGGACATCATGGGACGTGTGCAGGATGTCAAGGAATGTGGGCAGGACCTCAGTAAGGATGTCCAGGCTATCATGGGACGTGTGCAGAACCGCAGTAGGAGTGTGCTGGATACCATAAAATAAGTGCAGGACGTCAGAGAATGAGTGTAAGACCTCCATAGTCATGTGCAGGACATTATGGGACGTGTGCAGGATGTCATGGAATGTGAGCAGGACATCATGGGACGTGGGCAGGACCTCAGTAGGGTATCCAGGACATCATGGAACGTGTGCAGGACCACAGTAGGGGTGTCCAGGACATCATGGGACGTCTGCAGGACCGCAGTAGGAATGTGCAGGATATATTGGGACGTGTGTAGAAGCGCAGTAGGGGTGTGCAGGATACCATGGAATATGTGCAGAACGTCGTAGAATGAGTGTAAGACCTCAAAAGTAATGTGCAGGACATCATGGGACGTGTGCAGGACGTCAAGGAGTGTAGGCAGGACCTCAGAGGGGATGTCCAGGGCATCATGAGACGTGTGCAGGACCGAAGTAGAGGTGTGCAGGATGTCATGGAATGTGTGCAGGTCCTCAGTAGGAATGTGCAGGATATCATGGGAAGTGTGCAGAACAGCAGTAGGGGTGTGCAGGATACCATAAAATGTGTGCAGGACGTCGTAGAATGAGTGTGAGACCTCAATAGTCATGTGCAGGACATTATGGGACGTGTGCAGGACCGAAGTAGAGGTGTGCAGGATGTCATGGAATGTGTGCAGGTCCTCAGTAGGAATGTGCAGGATATACTGGGACGTGGGCAGAAGCGCAGTTGGGGGTGTGCAGGATACCATGGAATATGTGCAGAACGTCGTAGAATGAGTGTGAGACCTCAATAGTCATGTGCAGGACATTATGGGACGTGTGCAGGACCGCAGTAGGGGTGCGCAGGATGTCAAGTAACGTGGGCAGGACCTCAGTAGTGATGTCCAAGACATCACAGGACGTGTGCAGGACCGCAGTAGGGGTGTGCAGGATGTCATAGAATGTGGGCAGAACCTCAGTAGGAATGTGCAGGATATCATGGGAAGTGTGCAGAACAGCAGTAGGGGTGTGCAGGATACCATAAAATGTGTGCAGGACGTCGTAGAATGAGTGTGAGACCTCAATAGTCATGTGCAGGACATTATGGGACGTGTGCAGTATGTCATGGAATGTTTGCAGGACATCATGGGACGTAGGCATGACCTCAGTAGGGATGTCCAGGACATCATGGGACGTGTGCAGGACCGCAGTAGGGGTGTACAGGATGTCAAGGAATGTGGGCAGGACCTCAGTAGGGATGTCCATGGCATCATGTGACGTGTGCAGGACTGCGGTAGGAATGTGCAGGATACATTGGGACGTGTGCAGAAGCGCAGTAGGGGTGTGCAGGATACCATGAAATATGTGCAGGACGTCGTAGAATGAGTGTAAGACCTCAAAAGTAATGTGCAGGACATCATGGGACGTGTGCAGGATGTCAAGGAATGTGGGCAGGACCTCAGTAAGGATGTCCAGGCTATCATGGGACGTGTGCAGAACCGCAGTAGGAGTGTGCTGGATACCATAAAAATAAGTGCAGGACGTCAGAGAATGAGTGTAAGACCTCCATAGTCATGTGCAGGACATTATGGGACGTGTGCAGGATGTCATGGAATGTGAGCAGGACATCATGGGACGTGGGCAGGACCTCAGTAGGGTATCCAGGACATCATGGAACGTGTGCAGGACCACAGTAGGGTGTCCAGGACATCATGGGACGTCTGCAGGACCGCAGTAAGGAATGTGCAGGATATATTGGGACGTGTGTAGAAGCGCAGTAGGGGGTGTGCAGGATACCATGGAATATGTGCAGAACGTCGTAGAATGAGTGTAAGACCTCAAAAGTAATGTGCAGGACATCATGGGACGTGTGCAGGACGTCAAGGGAGTGTAGGCAGGACCTCAGAGGGGATGTCAGGGCATCATGAGACGTGTGCAGGACCGAAGTAGGAGGTGTGCAGGATGTCATGGAATGTGTGCAGGTCCTCCCAGTAGGAATGTGCAGGATATCATGGGAAGTGTGCAGAACAGCAGTAGGGGTGTGCAGGATACCATAAAATGTGTGCAGGACGTCGTAGAATGAGTGTGAGACCTCAATAGTGTGTGCAGGACATTATGGGACGTGTGCAGGACCGAAGTAAGAGGTGTGCAGGATGTCATGGAATGTGTGCAGGTCCTCAGTAGGAATGTGCAGGATATACTGGGACGTGTGTAGAAGCGCAGTTGGGGTGTGCAGGATACCATGGAATATGTGCAGAACGTCGTAGAATGAGTGTGAGACCTCAATAGTCATGTGCAGGACATTATGGGACGTGTGCAGGACCGCAGTAGGGGTGCGCAGGATGTCAAGTAACGTGGGCAGGACCTCAGTAGTGATGTCCAAGACATCACAGGACGTGTGCAGGACCGCAGTAGGGGTGTGCAGGATGTCATAGAATGTGGGCAGAACCTCAGTAGGAATGTGCAGGATATCATGGGAAGTGTGCAGAACAGCAGTAGGGGTGTGCAGGATACCATAAAATGTGTGCAGGACGTCGTAGAATGAGTGTGAGACCTCAATAGTCATGTGCAGGACATTATGGGACGTGTGCAGTATGTCATGGAATGTTTGCAGGACATCATGGGACGTAGGCATGACCTCAGTAGGGATGTCCAGGACATCATGGAACGTGTGCAGGACCACTGCAGGGGTGTGCAGGATGTCAAGGAATGTGGGCAGGACCTCAGTAGGGATGTTAAGGGCATCATGGGACGTGTGCTGTTCCGCAGTAGGAATGTGCAGGATATATTGGGACGTGTGTAGAAGCGCAGTAGGGGTGTGCAGGATACCATGGAATATGTGCAGAACGTCGTAGAATGAGTGTAAGACCTCAAAAGTCATGTGCAGGACATCATGGGACGTGTGCACGATGTCAAGGAATGTAGGCAGGACCTCAGTAGGGATGTCCAGGCTATCATGGGACGTGTGCAGAACCGCAGTAGGGGTGTGCAGGATACCATAAAATGAGTGCAGGACGTCAGAGAATGAGTGTAAGACCTCCATAGTCATGTGCAGGACTTTATGGGACGTGTGCAGGATGTCATGGAATGTGTGCAGGACATCATGGGACGTGGGCATGACCTCAGTAGGGATGTCCAGGACATCATGGAACGTGTGCAGGACCACAGCAGGGATGTCCAGGACATCATGGGACGTCTGCAGGACCGCAGTAGGAATGTGCAGGATATATTGGGACGTGTGTAGAAGCGCAGTAGGGGTGTGCAGGATACCATGGAATATGTGCACAACGTCGTAGAATGAGTGTAAGACCTCAAAAGTCATGTGCAGGACATCATGGGACGTGTGAACGATGTCAAGGAATGTAGGCAGGACCTTAGTAGGGATGTCCAGGCTATCATGGGACGTGTGCAGAACCGCAGTAGGGGTGTGCAGGATACCATAAAATGAGTGCAGGACGTCAGAGAATGAGTGTAAGACCTCCATAGTCATGTGCAGGACATTATGGGACGTGTGCAGAGATGTCATGGAATGTGTGCAGGACATCATGGGACATGGGCAGGACCTCAGTAGGGATGTCCAGGACATCATGGGACGTCTGCAGGACCGCAGTAGGAATGTGCAGGATGTCAAGGAATGTGGGCAGGACCTCAGTAGGGATGTCCAAGACATCATAGGACGTGTGCAGGACCGCAGTAGAGGTGTGCAGGATGTCAAGGAATGTGGGCAGGACCTCAGTAGGGATGTCCAAGACATCATAGGACGTGTGCAGGACCGCAGTAGGGGTGTGCAGGATGTCATAGAATGTGGGCAGGACCTCTGTAGGAATGTCCAGGACATCATGGCACGTATGCAGGACCCCAGTAGGAATGTGCAGGATATATTGGGACGTGTGTAGAAGCGCAGTAGGGGTGTGCAGGATGTCAAGGAATGTGGGCAGGACCTCAGTAGGGATGTCCAGGGCATCATGTGACGTGTGCAGGACCGCGGTAGGAATGTGCAATATATATTGGGACGTTTGCAGAAGCGCAGTAGGGGTGTGCAGGATACCATGAAATATGTGCAGGACGTCGTAGAATGAGTGTAAGACCTCAAAAGTAATGTGCAGGACTTTATGGGACGTGTGCAGGATGTCATGGAATGTGTGCAGGACATCATGGGACGTGGGCATGACCTCAGTAGGGATGTCCAGGACATCATGGAACGTGTGCAGGACCACAGCAGGGGTGTGCAGGATGTCAAGGAATGTGGGCACGACCTCAGTGGTAGTGTGAAGGAACTCATGATGCGTGTGCAGGACCGCAGTAGGGGTGTGCAGGATATCTTGGGACGTGTGTAGAAGCGCAGTAGGGGTGTGCAGGATACCATGGAATATGTGCAGAACGTCGTAGAATGAGTGTAAGACCTCAAAAGTAATGTGCAGGACATCATGGGACGTGTGCAGGACATCATGGGACGTGGGCAGGACCTCAGTAGGGATGTTCAGGACATCATGGGACGTGCGCAGGACCGAAGTAGAGGTGTGCAGGATGTCATGGAATGTGTGCAGGACCTCAGTGGTAGTGTGCAGGACATAATGGGACGTGCGCAAGACCGAAGTAGAGGTGTGCAGGATGTCATGGAATGTGAGCAGGACCTCAGTAGGAATGTCCAGGACATCATGGCACGTATGCAGGACCCCAGTAGGGATGTCCAGGACATCATGGGACGTGTGCAGGACCGCAGTAGGGGTGTACAGGATGTCAAGGAATGTGGGCAGGACCTCAGTAGGGATGTCCATGGCATCATGTGACGTGTGCAGGACTGCGGTAGGAATGTGCAGGATACATTGGGACGTGTGCAGAAGCGCAGTAGGGGTGTGCAGGATACCATGAAATATGTGCAGGACGTCGTAGAATGAGTGTAAGACCTCAAAAGTAATGTGCAGGACATCATGGGACGTGTGCAGGATGTCAAGGAATGTGGGCAGGACCTCAGTAAGGATGTCCAGGCTATCATGGGACGTGTGCAGAACCGCAGTAGGAGTGTGCTGGATACCATAAAATAAGTGCAGGACGTCAGAGAATGAGTGTAAGACCTCCATAGTCATGTGCAGGACATTATGGGACGTGTGCAGGATGTCATGGAATGTGAGCAGGACATCATGGGACGTGGGCAGGACCTCAGTAGGGTATCCAGGACATCATGGAACGTGTGCAGGACCACAGTAGGGGTGTCCAGGACATCATGGGACGTCTGCAGGGACCACGCAGTAGGAATGTGCAGGATATATTGGGACGTGTGTAGTAGCGCAGTAGGGGTGTGCAGGATACCATGGAATATGTGCAGAACGTCGTAGAATGAGTGTAAGACCTCAAAAAGTAATGTGCAGGACATCATGGGACGTGTGCAGGACGTCAAGGAGTGTGGGCAGGACCTCAGAGGGGATGTCCAGGGCATCATGAGACGTGTGCAGGACCGAAGTAGAGGTGTGCAGGATGTCATGGAATGTGTGCAGGTCCTCAGTAGGAATGTGCAGGATATCATGGGAAGTGTGCAGAACAGCAGTAGGGGTGTGCAGGATACCATAAAATGTGTGCAGGACGTCGTAGAATGAGTGTGAGACCTCAATAGTCATGTGCAGGACATTATGGGACGTGTGCAGGACCGAAGTAGAGGTGTGCAGGATGTCATGGAATGTGTGCAGGTCCTCAGTAGGAATGTGCAGGATATACTGGGACGTGTGTAGAAGCGCAGTTGGGGTGTGCAGGATACCATGGAATATGTGCAGAACGTCGTAGAATGAGTGTGAGACCTCAATAGTCATGTGCAGGACATTATGGGACGTGTGCAGGACCGCAGTAGGGGTGCGCAGGATGTCAAGTAACGTGGGCAGGACCTCAGTAGTGATGTCCAAGACATCACAGGACGTGTGCAGGACCGCAGTAGGGGTGTGCAGGATGTCATAGAATGTGGGCAGAACCTCAGTAGGAATGTGCAGGATATCATGGGAAGTGTGCAGAACAGCAGTAGGGGTGTGCAGGATACCATAAAATGTGTGCAGGACGTCGTAGAATGAGTGTGAGACCTCAATAGTCATGTGCAGGACATTATGGGACGTGTGCAGTATGTCATGGAATGTTTGCAGGACATCATGGGACGTAGGCATGACCTCAGTAGGGATGTCCAGGACATCATGGAACGTGTGCAGGACCACTGCAGGGGTGTGCAGGATGTCAAGGAATGTGGGCAGGACCTCAGTAGGGATGTTAAGGGCATCATGGGACGTGTGCTGTTCCGCAGTAGAGGTGTGCAGGATGTCATGGAATGTGTGCAGGACCTCAGTGGTAGTGTGCAGGACATCATGGGACGTGTGCAGGACCGCAGTAGAGGTGTGCAGGACATAATGGGGCGTATGCAGGACCCCAGTAGGGATGTCCAGGACATCATGGGACGTGTGCAGGACCACAGCAGGGGTGTGCAGGATGTCAAGGAATGTGGGCAGGACCTCAGTAGGGATGTTAAGGGCATCATGGGACGTGTGCAGTTCCGCAGTAGAGGTGTGCAGGATGTCATGGAATGTGTGCAGGACCTCAGTGGTAGTGTGAAGGAACTCATGATACGTGTGCAGGACCGCAGTAGGGGTGTGCAGGATGTCATGGAATGTGTGCAGGACATCATGGGACGTGGGCAGGACCTCAGTAGGGCTGTCCAGGACATCATGGGACGTGTGAAGGACCGCAGTAGGGGTGTGCAGGATGTCATGTAATGTGTGCAGAACCTCAGTAAGAATGTGCAGGATATAATGGGACGTGTGCTGGACCGCAGTAGGGGTGTGCAGGATGTCATAGAATGTGGGCAGGACCTCAGTAGGATTGTGCAGGATATCATGGGACGCGTGCAGAATCGCAGTAGGGCTGTGCAGGATACCATAACATGTGTGCAGGACGTCGTAGAATGAGTGTAAGAACTCAATAGTCATATGCAGGACATTATGGGACGTGTGCAAGATGTCATGGAATGTGTGCAGGACATCATTGGACGTGGGCAGGACCTCAGTAGGGATGTCTAGGACATCATGGGACGTGTGCAGGGCCACAGTAGGGATGTCCAGGACATCATGTGACGTGTGCAGGACCGCAGTAGGGGTGTGCAGTATACCATGGAATATGTGCAGAACGTCGTAGAATGAGTGTAAGACCTCAGAAGTAATGTGCAGGACATCATGGGACGTGTGCAGGATGTCAAATGTGGGCAGGGCCACAATAGGGATGTCCAGGACATCATGGGACGCACGCAGGACCGCAGTAGGGGTGTGCAGGATGTCAAGTAATGTGGGCAGGACCTCAAGAGGGATGTCCCGGGCATCATGGGGCGTGTGCAGGACCGAAGTAGAGGTGTGCAGGATGTCATGGAATGTGTGCAGGTCTTCAGTGGTAGTGTGCAGGACATAATGGGACGTGTGCAGGACCGCAGCAGAGGTGTGCAGGATGTCAAATGTGGGCAGGACCTCAATAGGGATGTCCAGGACATCATGGGACGCGCGCAGGACCGCAGTAGGGGTGTGCAGGATGTCAAGGAATGTGGGCAGGACCTCAGGAGGGATGTCCAGGGCATCATGGGGCGTGTGCAGGACCGAAGTAGGTGTGTACAGAATGTCAAGTAATGTGGGCAGGACCTCAGGAGGGATGTCCAGGGCATCATGGGGCGTGTGCAGGACCGAAGTAGAGGTGTGCAGGATGTCATGGAATGTGTGCAGGTCCTCAGTGGTAGTGTGCAGGACATAATGGGACGTGTGCAGGACCGCAGTAGAGGTGTGCAGGATGTCAAGGAATGTGGGCAGGACCTCAGTAGGGATGTCCAAGACATCATGGGACGTGTGCAGGGTCACAGTAGGGATGTCCAGGACATCATGTGACGTGTGCAGGACCGCAGTAGGGGTGTGCAGGATACCATGGAATATGTGCAGAACGTCGTAGAATGAGTGTAAGACCTCAAAAGTAATGTGCAGGACATCATGGGACGTGTGCAGGATGTCAAATGTGGGCAGGGCCACAATAGGGATGTCCAGGACATCATGGGACGCACGCAGGACCGCAGTAGGGGTGTGCAGGATGTCAAGGAATGTGGGCAGGACCTCAGTAGGGATGTCCAGGACATCATGGCACGTATGAAGGACCCCAGTAGGGATGTCCAGGACACCATGGGACGTGTGCAGGACCGCAGTAGGTGTGTACAGAATGTCAAGTAATGTGGGCGGGACCTCAAGAGGGATGTCCCGGGCATCATGGGGCGTGTGCAGAACCGAAGTAGAGGTGTGCAGGATGTCATGGAATGTGTGCAGGTCCTCAGTGGTAGTGTGCAGGACATAATGGGACATGTGCAGGACCGCAGCAGAGGTGTGCAGGATGTCAAGGAATGTGGGCAGGACCTCAGTAGGGATGTCCAAGACATCATAGGACGTGTGCAGGACCGCAGTAGGGGTGTCCAGGACATCATGTGACGTGTGCAGGACCGCAGTAGGGGTGTGCAGGATACCATGGAATATGTGCAGAACGTCGTAGAATGAGTGTAAGACCTCAAAAGTAATGTGCAGGACATCATGGGACGTGTGCAGGATGTCAAATGTGGGCAGGGCCTCAATAGGGATGTCCAGGACATCATGGGACGCACGCAGGACCGCAGTAGGGGTGTGCAGGATGTCAAGGAATGTGGGCAGGACCTCAGTAGGGATGTCCAGGACATCATGGCACGTATGAAGGACCCCAGTAGGGATGTCCAGGACACCATGGGACGTGTGCAGGACCGCAGTAGGTGTGTACAGAATGTCAAGTAATGTGGGCAGGACCTCAAGAGGGATGTCCCGGGCATCATGGGGCGTGTGCAGGACCGAAGTAGAGGTGTGCAGGATGTCATGGAATGTGTGCAGGTCCTCAGTGGTAGTGTGCAGGACATAATGGGACGTGTGCAGGACCGCAGCAGAGGTGTGCAGGATGTCAAGGAATGTGGGCAGGACCTCAGTAGGAATGTCCAAGACATCATAGGACGTGTGCAGGACCGCAGTAGGGGTGTGCAGGATGTCATAGAATGTAGGCAGGACCTCAGTAGGAATGGCCAGGACATTATGGCACGTATGCAGGACCCCAGTAAGGATGTCCAGGACATCATGAAACGTGTGCAGGACCGCAGTAGGGGTGTAGAGGATGTCAAGGAATGTGGGCAGGACCTCAGTAGGGATGTCCAAGACATCATAGGACGTGTGCAGGACCACAGTAGGGGTGTGCAGGATGTCATAGAGTGTAGGCAGGTCCTCAGTAGGAATGTCCAGGACATCATGGCACGTATGCAGGACCCCAGTAGGGATGTCCAGGGCATCATGGGACGTAGGCAGGACCTCAGTAGGGATGCCAGGACATCATAGGACGTGTGCAGGACCGCAGTAGGGGTGTGCAGAATGTCATAGAATGTAGCCAGGACCTCAGTAAGAATGTGCAGGATAAAACGGGACGTGTGCAGAACCGCAGTAGGTGTGTGCAGGATATCATGGGACGTGTGCAGGACCGCAGTAGGGGTGTGCAGGATACCATAAAATGTGTGCAGGACTTCGTAGAATAAGTGTAAGACCTCAATAGTCATGTGCAGGACATTATGGGACGTGCGCAGGATGTCATGGAATGTGTGCAGGACATCATGGGACGTGGGCAGGACCGCAGTGGGGGTGTACAGGATGTCAAGGAATGTGGGCAGGACCTCAGTAGGAATGTCCAGGGCATTATGGGACGTAGGCAGGACCTCCGTAGGGATGCCAGGACATCATGGGACGTGTGGAGGACCGCAGTAGGGGTGTGCAGGATGTCAAGGAATGTGGGCAGGACCTCAGTGGTAGTTTGCAGGACATCATGGGACGTGTGCAGGACCGCAGTTGAGGTGTGCAGGATATCGTGTGACGTATGCAGGACCCCAGTAGGGGTGTGCAGGATGTCATGGAATGTGGGCACTACCTCAGTAGGGAAGTGCAGGATATCATGGGACGTGTGCAGAACCGCAGTAGGGGTGTGCAGGATGTCATGGAATGTGTGCAGAACATCATGGGACGTGGGCAGGACCTCAGTAGTGATGTCCAGGACATCATGGGACGTGTGCAGGTCCGCATTAGAGGTGTGCAGAATGTCATGGAATGTGTGCAGGACCTCAGTGGTAGTGTGCAGGACATCATGGGACGTGTGCAGGACCGCAGTAGAGGTGTGCAGGACATCATGGGGCGTATGCAGGACTCCAATAGGGATGTGCAGGAACTCATGGGACGTGTGCAGGACCGCAGTAGGGGTGTGCAGGATGTCAAGGAATGTGGGCAGGACCTCAGTAGGGATGCCAGGACATCATGGGACGTGTGGAGGACCGCAGTAGGGGTGTGCAGGATGTCAAGGAATGTGGGCAGGACCTCAGTGGTAGTTTGCAGGACATCATGGGACGTGTGCAGGACCGCAGTTGAGGTGTGCAGGACATCATGTGACGTATGCAGGACCCCAGTAGGGGTGTGCAGGATGTCATGGAATGTGGGCAGGACCTCAGTAGGGAAGTGCAGGATATCATGGGACGTGTGCAGAACCGCAGTAGGGGTGTGCAGGATGTCATGGAATGTGTGCAGAACATCATGGGACGTGGGCAGGACCTCAGTAGTGATGTCCAGGACATCATGGGACGTGTGCAGGACCACAGTAGGGGTGTGCAGGATGTCATGGAATGTGGGCAGGACCTCAGTAGGGAAGTGCAGGATATCATGGGACGTGTGCAGAACCGCAGTAGTGTGCAGAATACCATAAAATGTGTGCAGGACGTCGTAGAATGAGTGTAAGACCTCAATAGTCATGTGCAGGACATTATGGGACGTGTGCAGGATGTCATGGAATGTGTGCAGAACATCATGGGACGTGGGCAGGACCTCAGTAGGGATGTCCGAGACATCATGGGACGTGTGCAGGTCCGCATTAGAGGTGTGCAGGATGTCATGGAATGTGTGCAGGACCTCAGTGGTAGTGTGCAGGACATCATGGGACGTGTGCAGGACCGCAGTAGAGGTGTGCAGGACATCATGGGGCGTATGCAGGACTCCAATAGAGATGTGCAGGAACTCATGGGACGTGTGCAGGACCGCAGTAGGGGTGTGCAGGATGTCAAGGAATGTGGGCAGGACCTCAGTAGGGATGTTCAGGGCATCATGGGACGTGTGCAGGTCCGCATTAGAGGTGTGCAGGATGTCATGGAGTGTGTGCAGGATCTCAGTGGTAGTGTGCAGGACATCATAGGACGTGTGCAGGATCGCAGTAGAGGTGTGCAGGACATCATGGAGCGTATGCAGGACCCCAGTAGGGACGTGCAGGAACTCATGGGACGTGTGCAGGACCGCAGTAGGGGTGTGCAGGATGTCATGGAATGTGTGCAGGACTTCGTAGAATAAGTGTAAGACCTCAATAGTCATCTGCAGGACATTATGGGACGTGTGCAGGATGTCATGGAATGTGTGCAGGACATCATGGGACGTGGGCAGGACCGCAGTGGGGGTGTACAGGATGTCAAGGAATGTGGGCAGGACCTCAGTAGGAATGTCCAGGGCATTATGGGACGTAGGCAGGACCTCAGTAGGGATGCCAGGACATCATGGGACGTGTGGAGGACCGCAGTAGGGGTGTGCAGGATGTCAAGGAATGTGGGCAGGACCTCAGTGGTAGTTTGCAGGACATCATGGGACGTGTGCAGGACCGCAGTTGAGGTGTGCAGGACATCATGTGACGTATGCAGGACCCCAGTAGGGGTGTGCAGGATGTCATGGAATGTGGGCACTACCTCTGTAGGGAAGTGCAGGATATCATGGGACGTGTGCAGAACCGCAGTAGGGGTGTGCAGGATGTCATGGAATGTGTGCAGAACATCATGGGACGTGGGCAGGACCTCAGTAGTGATGTCCAGGACATCATGGGACGTGTGCAGGTCCGCATTAGAGGTGTGCAGGATGTCATGGAATGTGAGCAGGACCTCAGTGGTAGTGTGCAGGACATCATGGGACGTGTGCAGGACCGCAGTAGAGGTGTGCAGGACATCATGGGGCGTATGCAGGACTCCAATAGGGATGTGCAGGAACTCATGGGACGTGTGCAGGACCGCAGTAGGGGTGTGCAGGATGTCAAGGAATGTGGGCAGGACCTCAGTAGGGATGCCAGGACATCATGGGACGTGTGGAGGACCGCAGTAGGGGTGTGCAGGATGTCAAGGAATGTGGGCAGGACCTCAGTGGTAGTTTGCAGGACATCATGGGACGTGTGCAGGACCGCAGTTGAGGTGTGCAGGACATCATGTGACGTATGCAGGACCCCAGTAGGGGTGTGCAGGATGTCATGGAATGTGGGCAGGACCTCAGTAGGGAAGTGCAAGGATATCATGGGACGTGTGCAGAACCGCAGTAGGGGTGTGCAGGATGTCATGGAATGTGTGCAGAACATCATGGGACGTGGGCAGGACCTCAGTAGTGATGTCCAGGACATCATGGGACGTGTGCAGGACCACAGTAGGGGTGTGCAGGATGTCATGGAATGTGGGCAGGACCTCAGTAGGGAAGTGCAGGATATCATGGGACGTGTGCAGAACCGCAGTAGTGTGCAGAATACCATAAAATGTGTGCAGGACGTCGTAGAATGAGTGTAAGACCTCAATAGTCATGTGCAGGACATTATGGGACGTGTGCAGGATGTCATGGAATGTGTGCAGAACATCATGGGACGTGGGCAGGACCTCAGTAGGGATGTCCGAGACATCATGGGACGTGTGCAGGTCCGCATTAGAGGTGTGCAGGATGTCATGGAATGTGTGCAGGACCTCAGTGGTAGTGTGCAGGACATCATGGGACGTGTGCAGGACCGCAGTAGAGGTGTGCAGGACATCATGGGGCGTATGCAGGACTCCAATAGAGATGTGCAGGAACTCATGGGACGTGTGCAGGACCGCAGTAGGGGTGTGCAGGATGTCAAGTAATGTGGTCAGGACCTCAGTAGGGATGTTCAGGGCATCATGGGACGTGTGCAGGTCCGCATTAGAGGTGTGCAGGATGTCATGGAGTGTGTGCAGGACCTCAGTGGTAGTGTGCAGGACATCATGGGACGTGTGCAGGATCGCAGTAGAGGTGTGCAGGACATCATGGAGCGTATGCAGGACCCCAGTAGGGACGTGCAGGAACTCATGGGACGTGTGCAGGACCGCAGTAGGGGTGTGCAGGATGTCATGGAATGTGTGCAGGACTTCGTAGAATAAGTGTAAGACTTCAATAGTCATCTGCAGGACATTATGGGACGTGTGCAGGATGTCATGGAATGTGTGCAGGACATCATGGGACGTGGGCAGGACCGCAGTGGGGGTGTACAGGATGTCAAGGAATGTGGGCAGGACCTCAGTAGGAATGTCCAGGGCATCATGGGACGTAGGCAGGACCTCAGTAGGGATGCCAGGACATCATGTGACGTGTGGAGGACCGCAGTAGGGGTGTGCAGGATGTCAAGGAATGTGGGCAGGACCTCAGTGGTAGTTTGCAGGACATCATGGGACGTGTGCACGACCGCAGTTGAGGTGTGCAGGACATCATGTGACGTATGCAGGACCCCAGTAGGGGTGTGCAGGATGTCATGGAATGTGGGCAGGACCTCAGTAGGGAAGTGCAGGATATCATGGGACGTGTGCAGAACCGCAGTAGGGGTGTGCAGGATGTCATGGAATGTGTGCAGAACATCATGGGACGTGGGCAGGACCTCAGTAGTGATGTCCAGGACATCATGGGACGTGTGCAGGACCACAGTAGGGGTGTGCAAGATGTCATGGAATGTGGGCAGGACCTCAGTAGGGAAGTGCAGGATATCATATGACGTGTGCAGAACCGCAGTAGGGGTGTGCAGGATACCATAAAATGTGTGCAGGACGTCGTAGAATGAGTGTAAGACCTCAATAGTCATGTGCAGGACATTATGGGACGTGTGCAGGATGTCATGGAATGTGTGCAGAACATCATGGGACGTGGGCAGGACCGCAGTGGGGGTGTGCAGGATGTCAAGGAATGTGGGCAGGACCTCAGTAGGAATGTCCAGGGCATCATGGGACGTAGGCAGGACCTCAGTAGGGATGCCAGGACATCATGGGACGTGTGGAGGACCGCAGTAGGGGTGTGCAGGATGTCAAGGAATGTGGGCAGGACCTCAGTGGTAGTTTGCAGGACATCATGGGACGTGTGCAGGACCGCAGTTGAGGTGTGCAGGACATCATGTGACGTATGCAGGACCCCAGTAGGGGTGTGCAGGATGTCATGGAATGTGGGCAGGACCTCAGTAGGGAATGGCAGGATATCATGGGACGTGTGCAGAACCGCAGTAGGGGTGTGCAGGATGTCATGGAATGTGTGCAGAACATCATGGGACGTGGGCAGGACCTCAGTAGTGATGTCCAGGACATCATGGGACGTGTGCAGGTCCGCATTAGAGGTGTTCAGGATGTCATGTAATGTGTGCAGGACCTCAGTGGTAGTGTGCAGGACATCATGGGACGTGTGCAGGACCGCAGTAGAGGTGTGCAGGACATCATGGGGCGTATGCAGGACTCCAATAGGGATGTGCAGGAACTCATGGGACGTGTGCAGGACCGCAGTAGGGGTGTGCAGTATGTCAAGGAATGTGGGCAGGACCTCAGTAGGGATGTTCAGGGCATCATGGGACGTGTGCAGGTCCGCATTAGAGGTGTGCAGGATGTCATGGGACGTGTGGAGGACCGCAGTAGGGGTGTGCAGGATGTCAAGGAATGTGGGCAGGACCTCAGTGGTAGTTTGCAGGACATCATGGGACGTGTGCAGGACCGCAGTTGAGGTGTGCAGGATGTCATGGAATGTGTGCAGGACTTCGTAGAATAAGTGTAAGACCTCAATAGTCATCTGCAGGACATTATGGGACGTGTGCAGGATGTCATGGAATGTGTGCAGGACATCATGGGACGTGGGCAGGACCGCAGTGGGGGTGTACAGGATGTCAAGTAATGTGGGCAGGACCTCAGTAGGGGTGTGCAGGACGTCATGGAATATGTGCAGGACCTCAGTAGGGAAGTGCAGGATATCATGGGACGTGTGCAGAACCGCAGTAGGGGTGTGCAGGACGTCATGGAATATGTGCAGAGCATCATGGGACGTGGGCAGGACCTCAGTAGTGATGTCCAGGACATCATGGGACGTGTGCAGGACCACAGTAGGGGTGTGCAGGATGTCATGGAATGTGGGCAGGACCTCAGTAGGGAAGTGCAGGATATCATATGACGTGTGCAGAACCGCAGTAGGGGTGTGCAGGATACCATAAAATGTGTGCAGGACGTCGTAGAATGAGTGTAAGACCTCAATAGTCATGTGCAGGACATTATGGGACGTGTGCAGGATGTCATGGAATGTGTGCAGAACATCATGGGACGTGGGCAGGACCTCAGTGGTAGTGTGCAGGACATCATGGGACGTGTGCAGGACCGCAGTAGAGGTGTGCAGGACATCATGGGGCGTATGCAGGACTCCAATAGAGATGTGCAGGAACTCATGGGACGTGTGCAGGACCGCAGTAGGGGTGTGCAGGATGTCAAGGAATGTGGGCAGGACCTCAGTAGGGATGTTCAGGGCATCATGGGACGTGTGCAGGTCCGCATTAGAGGTGTGCAGGATGTCATGGAATGTGTGCAGGACCTCAGTGGTAGTGTGCAGGACATCATGGGACGTGTGCAGGACCGCAGTAGAGGTGTGCAGGACATCATGGAGCGTATGTAGGACCCCAGTAGGGATGTGCAGGAACTCATGGGACGTGTGCAGGACCGCAGTAGGGGTGTGCAGGATGTCAAGGAATGTGGGCAGGACCTCAGTAGGGATGTTCAGGGCATCATGGGACGTGTGCAGGTCCGCATTAGAGGTGTGCAGGATGTCATGGAATGTGTGCAGGACCTCAGTGGTAGTGTGCAGGACATCATGGGACGTGTGCAGGACCGCAGCAGAGGTGTGCAGGACATCATGGAGCGTATGCAGGACCCCAGTAGGGATGTGCAGGAACTCATTGGACGTGTGCAGAACCTCAGTAAGAATGTGCAGGTTATATAGGGACGTGTGCAGAATCGCAGTAGGGGTGTGCAGGATGTCATGGAATGTGTGCAGTACATCATGGGACGTGGGCAGGACCTCAGTAGGGCTGTCCAGGACATTATGGGACGTGTGAAGGACCGCAGTAGGGGTGTGCAGGATGTCATGGAATGTGTGCAGAACCTCAGTAAGAATGTGCAGGTTATATAGGGACGTGTGCAGAATCGCAGTAGGGGTGTGCAGGATGTCAAGGAATGTGGGCAGGACCTCAATAGGGATGTCCAGGACATCATGGGACGTGCGCAGGACCGCAGTAGAGGTGTGCAGGATAACATAAAATGTGTGCAGAACGTCGTAGAATTAGTGTAAGACCTCCATAGTCATGTGCAGAACATTATGGGACGTGTGCAGGATGTCATGGAATGTGTGCAGGACATCATGGGACGTGTGCAGGACCTCAGTAGAGATGTCCAGGACATCATGGGACGTGTGCAGGACCGCAGTAGGGGTGAGCAGGATGTCAAGGAATGTGGGCAGGACCTCAGTAGGGATGTCCAGGACATCATGAGACGTATGCAGGACCCCAGTAGGGATGTCCAGGACATCATGGGACGTGTGCAGGACCGCAGTAGGGGTGTGCAGGATGTCAAGGAATGTGGACAGGACCCCAGTAGGGATGTGCAGGAACTCATGGGACGTGCGCAGGACCGCAGTAGGGGTGAGCAGGATGTCAAGGAATGTGGGCAGGACCTCAGTAGGGATATCCAGGACATCATGAGACGTATGCAGGACCCCAGTAGGGATGTCCAGGACATCATGGGACGTGTGCAGGACCGCAGTAGGGGTGTGCAGGATGTCAAGGAATGTGGACAGGACCCCAGTAGGGATGTGCAGGAACTCATGGGACGTGCGCAGGACCGCAGTAGGGGTGAGCAGGATGTCAAGGAATGTGGGCAGTACCTCAGTAGGGATGTCCAGGACATCATGAGACGTATGCAGGACCCCAGTAGGGATGTCCAGGACATCATGGGACGTGTGCAGGACCGCAGTAGGGGTGTGCAGGATGTCTAGGAATGTGGACAGGACCCCAGTAGGGATGTGCAGGAACTCATGGGACGTGTGCAGGACCGCAGTAGGGGTGTGCAGGATGTCAAGGATTGTGGGCAGGACCTCAGTAGGGATGTCCAGGCTATCATGGGACGTGTGCAGAACCGCAGTAGGGGTGTGCAGGATACCATAAAATGTGTGCAGAACGTCGTAGAATGAGTGTAAGACCTCCATAGTCATGTGCAGAACATTATGGGACGTGTGCAGGATGTCATGAAATGTGTACAGGACATCATGGGACGTGTGCAGGACCTCAGTAGAGATGTCCAGGACATCATGGGACGTGCGCAGGACCGCAGTAGGGGTGAGCAGGATGTCAAGGAATGTGGGCAGGACCTCAGTAGGGATGTCCAGGACATCATGAGACGTATGCAGGACCCCAGTAGGGATGTCCAGGACATCATGGGACGTGTGCAGGACCGCAGTAGGGGTGTGCAGGATGTCAAGGAATGTGGACAGGACTTCAGTAGGGATGTCCAGGGCATCATGGGATGTATGCAGGACCCCAGTAGGGACGTGCAGGAACTCATGGGACGTGTGCAGGACCGCAGTAGGGGTGTGCAGGATGTCATGGAATGTGTGCAGGACTTCGTAGAATAAGTGTAAGACCTCAATAGTCATCTGCAGGACATTATGGGACGTGTGCAGGATGTCATGGAATGTGTGCAGGACATCATGGGACGTGGGCAGGACCGCAGTGGGCGTGTACAGGATGTCAAGTAATGTGGGCAGGACCTCAGTAGGAATGTTGAGGGCATCATGGGACGTAGGCAGGACCTCAGTAGGGATGCCAGGACATCATGGGACGTGTGGAGGACCGCAGTAGGGGTGTGCAGGATGTCAAGGAATGTGGGCAGGACCTCAGTGGTAGTTTGCAGGACATCATGGGACGTGTGCAGGACCGCAGTTTAGGTGTGCAGGACATCATGTGACGTATGCAGGACCCCAGTAGGGGTGTGCAGGATGTCATGGAATGTGGGCAGGACCTCAGTAGGGAAGTGCAGGATATCATGGGACGTGTGCAGAACCGCAGTAGGGGTGTGCAGGATGTCATGGAATGTGTGCAGAACATCATGGGACGTGGGCAGGACCTCAGTAGTGATGTCCAGGACATCATGGGACGTGTGCAGGACCACAGTAGGGGTGTGCAGGATGTCATGGAATGTGGGCAGGACCTCAGTAGGGAAGTGCAGGATATCATATGACGTGTGCAGAACCGCAGTAGGGGTGTGCAGGATACCATAAAATGTGTGCAGGACGTCGTAGAATGAGTGTAAGACCTCAATAGTCGTGTGCAGGACATTATGGGACGTGTGCAGGATGTCATGGAATGTGTGCAGAACATCATGGGACGTGGGCAGGACCTCAGTGGTAGTGTGCAGGACATCATGGGACGTGTGCAGGACCGCAGTAGAGGTGTGCAGGACATCATGGGGCGTATGCAGGACTCCAATAGAGATGTGCAGGAACTCATGGGACGTGTGCAGGACCGCAGTAGGGGTGTGCAGGATGTCAAGGAATGTGGGCAGGACCTCAGTAGGGATGTTCAGGGCATCATGGGACGTGTGCAGGTCCGCATTAGAGGTGTGCAGGATGTCATGGAATGTGTGCAGGACCTCAGTGGTAGTGTGCAGGACATCATGGGACGTGTGCAGGACCGCAGTACAGGTGTGCAGGACATCATGGAGCGTATGCAGGACCCCAGTAGGGATGTGCAGGAACTCATGGGACGTGTGCAGGACCGCAGTAGGGGTGTGCAGGATCTCAAGGAATGTGGGCAGGACCTCAGTAGGGATGTTCAGGGCATCATGGGACGTGTGCAGGTCCGCATTAGAGGTGTGCAGGATGTCATGGAATGTGTGCAGGACCTCAGTGGTAGTGTGCAGGACATCATGGGACGTGTGCAGGACCGCAGTAGAGGTGTGCAGGACATCATGGAGCGTATGCAGGACCCCAGTAGGGATGTGCAGGAACTCATTGGACGTGTGCAGGACCGCAGTAGGGGTGTGCAGGATGTCATGGAATGTGTGCAGTACATCATGGGACGTGGGCAGGACCTCAGTTTGGCTGTCCAGGACATTATGGGACGTGTGAAGGACCGCAGTAGGGGTGTGCAGGATGTCATGGAATGTGTGCAGAACCTCAGTAAGAATGTGCAGGTTATATAGGGACGTGTGCAGAATCGCAGTAGGGGTGTGCAGGATGTCAAGGAATGTGAGCAGGACCTCAATAGGGATGTCCAGGACATCATGGGACGTGCGCAGGACCGCAGTAGAGGTGTGCAGGATAACATAAAATGTGTGCAGAACGTCGTAGAATGAGTGTAAGACCTCCATAGTCATGTGCAGAACATTATGGGACGTGTGCAGGATGTCATGGAATGTGTGCAGGACATCATGAGACGTATGCAGGACCCCAGTAGGGATGTCCAGGACATCATGGGACGTGTGCAGGACCGCAGTAGGGGTGTGCAGGATGTCAAGGGATGTGGACAGGGCCCCAGTAGGGATGTGCAGGAACTCATGGGACGTGCGCAGGACCGCAGTAGGGGTGTGCAGGATGTCAAGGAATGTGGGCAGGACCTCAGTAGGGATGTCCAGGACATCATGAGACGTATGCAGGACCCCAGTAGGGATGTCCAGGACATCATGGGACGTGTGCAGGACCGCAGTAGGGGTGTGCAGGATGTCAAGGAATGTGGACAGGACCCCAGTAGGGATGTGCAGGAACTCATGGGACGTGTGCAGGACCGCAGTAGGGGTGTGCAGGATGTCAAGGAATGTGGGCAGGACCTCAGAAGGGATGTCCAGGCTATCATGGGACGTGTGCAGAACCGCAGTAGGGGTGTGCAGGATACCATAAAATGTGTGCAGAACGTCGTAGAATGAGTGTAAGACCTCCATAGTCATGTGCAGAACATTATGGGACGTGTGCAGGATGTCATGAAATGTGTACAGGACATCATGGGACGTGTGCAGGACCTCAGTAGAGATGTCCAGGACATCATGGGACGTGTGCAGGACCGCAGTAGGGGTGAGCAGGATGTCAAGGAATGTGGGCAGGACCTCAGTAGGGATGTCCAGGACATCATGAGACGTATGCAGGACCCCAGTAGGGATGTCCAGGACATCATGGGACGTGTGCAGGACCGCAGTAGGGGTGTGCAGGATGTCAAGGAATGTGGACAGGACCTCAGTAGGGATGTCCAGGGCATCATGGGACGTGTGCAGGATCGCAGTAGAGGTGTGCAGGGTGTCATGAAATGTGTGCAGGACCTCAGTGGTAGTGTGCAGGACATCATGGGACGTGTGCAGGACCACAGTAGAGATGTCCAGGACATCATGGGACGTGTGCAGGACCGCAGTAGGGGTGTGCAGGATGTCAAGGAATGTGGACAGGACCTCAGTAGGGATGTCCAGGGCATCATGGGACGTGTGCAGGATCGCAGTAGAGGTGTGCAGGATGTCATGGAATGTGTGCAGAACCTCAGTAAGAATGTGCAGGATATAATGGGACGTGTGCAGAATCGCAGTAGGGGTGTGCAGGATGTCAAGGAATGTGGACAGGACCTCAGTAGGGATGTCCAGGGCATCATGGGACGTGTGCAGGATCGCAGTAGAGGTGTGCAGGATGTCATGGAATGTGTGCAGAACCTCAGTAGGGATGCCAGGACATCATGGGACGTGTGGAGGACCGCAGTAGGGGTGTGCAGGATACCATAAAATGTGTGCAGGACGTCGTAGAATGAGTGTAAAAAAGCGGCCCTTCCTATGCTTCTTTGGCGCGCAACCTAGACAAATCACGTAAGCGGCGCAATATCTGTCCTGTCGTATTCCAGAGAACAGGATCCCTTTAAGTGTTTCATTTTTTTCCCAGCTATTTCTCTTTTCGCTAATTTTATGATTCTGTTGCATTACTTTTGCTGGAAATCTTAGCACTACTCGCCTATGATGAAAATATTCGTTTTTCGTAGCAGCTAGTGTTGCAGAAAATGGAAAACAACTCTGAGGGCGCGGTACGATACGAAAAAGCTATTCCACGAAGTTTCTCAAAGAGTACTGCATCATTTACCAATACCAATAACATTTCTACCAAAGCTAATGCGAAGGAATCATGAAAAATGTACAAAGAAGAAATGGGTTGGTGACAAAAAATAAACGAATACTGTTTTCTAGATTACGCTAAGGCAGATGCTGCGTCGCGTACGTTATTTTTCTTCCTTCCCAAACAATTGCTCCCTTCCACACTCTCCAGATCAAGGAAACCATTGAAGAGTTTAATCGAACAAGCGTTTCCTCCGCGCCAGAGATGCGGAGGGAGCGCTTGTTTGGTTGAACTATTCATTGGCTCCCTTGATCTGGAGAGTAGAAGGGACGGTTGTCTGGGTAAGGAATGATTCGTGGGGGCGATTATGGGGTGAAACTAGCATAGCATAAGGATGGCGAGAGGGACGGCGCGTTAATCGCCCCTCTCATTCCATACTGTGCTCCACAATAGAACACAATCGCCCCACAAAATACACTTGGAGCGCACTTTTTGTTGGGCTCCAAGTCTCTATGTGGTGGGCTACACGCGAACTTTTGCCAGTGCAGGTAATTATCGCTTTTGAAGCCACAGATTTGGCAGGGAGTACAGGAGGAAAGAAAATACATTTTCCACAGATTTCAGTGTCCCGCGCAGACACAGTATACACTTCAAGCTGTGCTATGATCACAAAATGCACCATAATAGTAGTACAAGGAAGGGCCTGTTCTTGAGCAATCTCAGTTATCCACAAGAAATTCCATGGGATGCCATTACGGAAACCGCTTTATGTTGGCAAGCAAAGCTAGGCATGTTTGCCACGAAAGACCTGCCTTTTACCCTGGGAAACGTTACTGCTACCCTTACAATTAGCACTGGATGTCGCACTCACGCCTTTTCTGTGTTTCGTTCAGATGAAGACCGTTTTAAACGTCGGAAACAATGCGGCGCTTCAAACTTCTAAGGTACGTAACGACTTTTTGCATATCTTCTAGTAAACTTCATCTCTACCATGCGTTCAAGCTAATAGCGGCAAACAAACACAGAAAATGCGTTTAAACTAGTGAAAAAAGATTTTAAATTCTTTTCCGTGCTAGAACGGGGCACGAGTCCCACTTTTAAGGATGCAGGTTGCGACGAATTACAGCAGTGGGTAGTGCCTGGCCACAGTAACGCTCAGCTGCGTTTTCCCTTTAGTGACGTACTGGCTCCCTTTCCTCATCGGGTTTATCCTGTATTTTAATCGTAGTCCTGTGTTCGCATGGTCTTCTTGTTTATCTCTCTTAACTCTAAGTAAATATAGCCTCCTCAAAGTGGTAGGGTATATTTCTGCCACACACGGTCGCGTCGCTGTGCACAGCGACAGCGGCCACCTGTCGCGGAACGCGGTCATACATCCGACGCGGCGATGCGTGAAAAATAACGGTATCGATCAATCGCGGCGATCTTGCGCTGTGAATGGAGTTGATTGTTCATATAAGCAAAAAGGCAGTCGTGGAGTTGAACGGGGTGCGATATTCATCCGATACTGGTGGCCACTTCCTTTTTTAACTACATTGCCGAAAATATGCATATCGCCGCGGTTTTATCTCAACGTTGCCCAATGGAGAGCGGCGCTGAAGTCATCGCGGCGATATGTATCTTTGCTCAATATTTCTAAGATGTGGTTGGTAACCTAGATTTCAACCGATCTCGGTTGATCACATCATCCAATTTCACTCAGCGAGATGCTGTTTTGCTCGTCAAAACAATCGATTCCCTCAGAAGTGCGGTATCGTCGCGATTCATGGATACTGCTCCTTCTCATACATCGCCGCAGTGGTAGTATTATCATACTTCCAGCGACGAGCGACGCAAAGCAATGTTTCCCATCCAAATCTACCGAAAATGGGCATTCCTAAAATGCACTGTCGCTGGTCGCGTCAAGTATGATCCCGGCCTAAAACCTGTCGCTGTCGCAGTGCGCTGCATAGCGACTGTGACAGCTACAGGCTTCGGCACATTTGCAATACTGTGCTTATCTGGGTCAAATTCCGGTCCGCAATTGCGTCTCGACACGCTTTGCGGCCGCGCGCTTTCCTGGAGGAAGAGCTTCCAGCGCTGCAGCCGCCTATCTGCTGACTCTAGGTGGGTTTTAGAAACTGGAAACCAAGGAAAATTGGAGAAATTTGTATAAAAAAGCCACATCGAGTCGACTTTGGCGCTGGAAACCCAACTGACTCGAGCGCGTGCGGCTGCAAAGCGTGTCAAGACGCAATGGCGGACCGGAATTTGGCCCAGATAAGCACAGTATGTCAGCCTTTTGCGCCACGTCACTGCGACGGACACGCGACAACTGTTCCTACGACTGCCAATGACATTGCTTCGATGTGGGTCCTACCGCGATTTGAACTATATTGCATGGTTGTCATGAGTTCATGAGAGCGACAAAATATCCCACACCCCAAACGGTGGGCCAGGTACAATCTCTGAAGCCACTTCCGCGTTAATTAGAGCGCTTTGTTTTATTATTTGACGCTAATATATTTCTGGGAATCAGAACAGTTGTTGTTCATTGAAAATTAGAAGACGAATCTCATTGTGAGGAGCTCCTTCAAACTGCATTCGTAGACGGCAGCTATTGAGACGCGCAACACATATCTGATATCAAAAGTCTTTGACTTCAATCGTTTGCTTCGCGCTATAATTACACTATGTAACAAATTTTCACTTTTTTTCTGTTCCTGGGTTGAAATTGTGTTTTCCTAACCCGTTAGGTCCAGAACAGAAAGGAAATCGCTTTTATCACAGGAAAACTTCGCTTTCGTGACTAGGACAATGAAATTTGGAAAATCGCGTGCTTATGGAAGACACATTTGGTTCCTCGCTTCTAAGTGTTATATTTCAATTGTTTATGTCTAATGCTTGTGGAAAATGACTTCATTAAGCTAAACTCAAGCTAAACCAACTTTGCTAATGCTAGCTAATTAAGCTAAACAAACTTTGCTTACACAACAACAGCACGAAGAAAACTCGTGTTTTGTGAAAGTGGAAAGATTTTTAACCATTTTCGGCACTATGATTGGGTAAAAACAAAAAAAATGTACAAGGAATAGAGTAACACAGTCGGAATCCACTCGACAAGGCTCACAAATGTGTATATGTTCTAGATTTACGATTGTACTGTGAATAATTCAGTCGAAGTTGCACCCAAATGTAGTCCCCCCTCATGGTTTCGTTATACTGTCTATTGTAACGACGTTCAAAGTCCAGTATATCTTGATGAAAGGGCTCGCCTTGCTCGTTTAATTTGTCGAAAATGCTAATCAATTATATGGACTTTCAGAGACATTCTGCATCCACTTTGGCCGTAGTTCTTTATGAGAGTGCACCAACTCCACATAGCTTTCAGCTTTGTGATCACCTAGAAAGCCGCGAACAACTGCAGCGGAACTGCTCCAAGCCGCTCTTTCCGTCCTGTTCAACAGCTTTGCAAAGTCCTCACATTTTATTATCCTCTTCATCTGTGGTCCGACGAATATACCAGCCCTGGCCTAAGCCTCGGACAGAGTCGTTACCAAAGACAGTATAACGACAACATGATGGGGGACTACACACATTTGAGTGCAACTTCGAGAGATTGATTCACAGTACAATCGTAAATCCAGCAAATCTACACTTTTCTGAAACTTTTTGAGTGCTTTCCGACTGTGTTTGTCTATTCCTTGTGCATTTTTCGTTTTTACCAGTTCATAATGCCGAAAATGGATAAAAATCTGCCTATTTGCACAGAAAACGGATTTTCTTCGTGCTGTTGTAGTGTAAGCGAATTCTGTTCTCAATGAAGTCATTTTTTGACATGCTTTGGACATAAGCAATTGAAATATATCAATTAGAAGCCAGGAACAAAAATCGTGTTACATAGTGTTATAGGATCACCTCGAAGGTTGATATTCGGGTTGTGCTGCAGTCAGGCGCCGAAGTTGGTTCCCTCTCTTGACTAAAACAAGTGTACGCAATGTGAGAGTAGAGCAGGTCAATCGGAAATGCATAGTATTTTACTTCCACTGCATGTATTTTCAATTACGAAAAATTACGATATATGGTTCAAAATGTCGTGAATAGTAAACCGTAATTACGAGGCCAAAAAACACCGTAAATCGTAAAATCGTAAATCGTAAACTGTAATTACGCGCCCCCCTAGTCCGTAAGGACGGAAAGGCTCTAAAATTCAACAAGCGTTTGAGATCTATAACAAACGCGGTATTTTTTCTGATACGGACGACAGATCTTGCAAGTTACCTTTTTCCTGCTCAATTTTGTATTTTTTGAAAACACTGACATTTCAAAACATTTTCTTCCCTGATTTATTGATTTTTTCCTCCTTCGGTCTCTTGCGTTTTGATTTCTTCTTTCCCAATCTAGTCGAATTGCTTTTTTTCATTACCTTCTCATGTCAGACTTGTTTTAATATAGCATTTTCATAAGCTCTTGCATTCAATCTCATATATAGATATGCACATGTTTCTACGCTTGATTGTATTGTTTCTAAAATAATTTTGAGCTCACTGTAAGCTTTTCAAGAATTTGAGCCTGGATGGGGCAACCAAAAGAGCGCGATGTAGCAGTGATAAGTCAACTTCGTTCATCTCCAAATCTTTCGATGTGGAATAAGTGTGGTGGTCTCGCACCCAAATCAGCTGATCAGGTTAGTTTGAACTTCATTACTTCCTATCGTTTTTTTTATCTGTCACCACCAATCGTTTTATGTTAAATTCAAGACCTAGTACATAGCATTTTTTTCAATTGAGCAGCGGCCGTATGCGCCATCCGCTGCAAAATAGAAGTAATTTTTCACATTTCTCCCAACTTTCTTTTTCTTACATTTTTACTCATTTCCTGATTCCTCTTCTTGTCACGCAAATAACTGAGCCATGAAATGAGTGAAAAAAATGAAATGGGTGAAAATTAAAATAAATTATTAAATGAGTATCAATGAGAAAAATAGGTAAAATTTGGAACAATCCTTTAATTTTTTTTAACGACTTAACCCGCTCCTTACCAAAAAAAATTGCAAGTAACACATACGTAATATCCACAAAATATACTCTAATTATCTTGAATTGCACAAAAGACGGTCCGCCAATAGTCCCCAAATTGGCCCGCTAGTACCGTAGTGTACGTCCACGACGCGTTCCCGGCAGACCCGGGTGTGCACCCGGTGTGCAGAGCAATCAATTCGTCAATGCCGTCACTCGGCGGCCCACCCTGCCACCCGGGTCTGCCGAGAACGCGTCGTGGACGTACACTACGGTACTAGCGGGCAAATTAAAGGACTATTGGCGGACCGTGTTTTGTACAATTCAAGATAAGCAGAGTATACAACACTAGAGCATTGGTGGTGACAGGCAAAAACATTAGAGGAGTTAATGAAATCGAAATAAAACTTATCTGATTAGCTGATTCGAGATGAGGATTTGATTCAGCCTGATTCAAAAGACTTGCAGAGGAAAAAGGACAAGCACGCCCATGCCGATCATTTCTTCCGCGGGGCTACCGTAACCATTCTTCAACAAAACACGATAACGAACGATAACACACGCTCATAACATGTGGGGTATAAAAAGGCAGAGGAGCGGTATGCATTCACTCACACACAGCTCTCTTTAAGAAGCCACTGGGAAGTGGCTGAAGAGGCCGAAATTGTGCAAACATGTATGCTGGCTAGTACGATGTGCTCATAGCCAAGCTGACACTTGGAAAATTTTTGAAGGATGGTTACGGTAGCCCTGCGGAAAAAACGATTGGCATTAGCGTGCTTGTGGTACTTCCAGCTTCAAATTCCTGAAAAAAAAATATTAAAACGATCTTAAAAGTATCTCAAAAACTAAATAATCCAGGGTTTATGTACTTAGGTGCCCATATATGAGATCACTTAGAAAGTCACGCGAAAATAATAATCTAATACAAGGCCGACATGAGATGGAAGCGAAGAAAATAAAACAGTTACAACACGGGATGAAGGGAGAGAAGGTATCGTGGACACAAGCACTTGGAAATCGATCGTTGCGGCCATTTATGGTCTACGGTACTGCGATCGTGACGCAATTGCAATTATTAGGCGTCGCTGCCAGCCAACCTCGCCACAGAAAGGCATGAGAATCGGTTGTTCGGCTGGCTAGTAGCTAGGGTAACCACGTGGTTGGCTGACCGAGAACGTAGCCATGGGGGTGGTTTGCGTTCGTGAATTCCACCCCTGATGTGCGTGCTGGTCGGGCACCATGGGTAACTGAAATAATAAGGCCACCGTGTTGGTGATACAAAACAGTTAGCGACGAACTCCAATTCTATGAGGCCATCAGCTAATTTTGTGCTGACCCATGTGCTGTTCTAGCATGAGCTTAAGGGGAAACCGCTAAGAAATTTGAATCAAGAAAGTCCGCAGGTTGGGAAGAGTATTTACCACCAAGGGCAGCGTCGATTCCAGATCGCGTCTTCCAGGTGAGTTCGCATCGAGGAAGATGCCCCCTACTTTTATTCATTTGTGAGTGCAAATGCTATTTTGGAGTGAATCGGTTCTTATCACATGTTCTTATGATTTTGACGCGATGTAATAAGGCGGAAAATCTTTAAAAATTCATCTTCAGATGGAATTTTCTAGTTTTCTACATGATAAAGTCATTCGGGACGCGGAATCCGAATTTGACATCCAATTTGTGCCGCAATGTTGAAAATGTTGAGAAACCTTGAAATTTAACACTACCCTATACTTTTGACGAAGGCTATATAATAAGGGCGCTCAACCATCAAGTGTAGGCTTCTAGTCTTTTCAAGTCTTTAACTCATCGATCCCGCACAATCTCTTAGAAGTGAAGAAACCTACTTTGCATTAAAGTTCGGTACGTCAAATGACCCTCAGAGAAATCTTTTAGCCAATTCTATCTAAGAGCCGCGTTCAGCTCAGTTCAAAAAAAACTGGTTATAAATTCGTTTACAAATGTCCGCAGCAGAATCTAATTGCGAATTTGTAAAGAGCGTTCCAGAATTCACCGGTAAACATTTACCGTCATTCTCCTCGTGAGGAAAGTCATGCGAGGTTGCCTAGTAAGTATATATTATGCATCAAAGTATAAATAGCGTTACCACTATTTCAGGTAGTTGCTCTGGCTCTACCACTCGGATTAATAGATGGGCTCAATATCTATCCCGGTGTATATGCTGTCGTTGGTAAGATTTCTTGCCCAATCGAATAAAAAAAACGGACTAATCCTACAAATATGCGATATTGTTATTCTTCAACAGCTTGTTCTGAGAACAGAAAGTATGTAGATGAGCTAAGAAACATTAAAAGTATTAAGAACGTGGACTGAAGCTTGTACGAAGTAGCTTTATTCTATGAACGTTTCTGCGGTTTCGCCTTCTTTAGAGCCTGAAAGAGCCAACAAATATATAAAATACGCCGTCAAACGCCGTAGCGGTTAACTCTCTACAGAAACTCGACTTACGATTTTCCACGGAAATAAACAAGGGAAAAGTAGGTGAAGTATCATACCTAGTCAAGTCCCCAGCGATCGCGGATCAGTGGATTACGGCGGGGCAACAATGGAGCAGTTTCCAACCGAAGTCAGAAGGCAAGTCTAACGTAAAGTTGGAGTTACCGTGTCATATTTATACCCTCCTCTTTTCGGTTGACCTTGGGGTCCCTTGCATTGATCCAGAACGCTTCCAGAGCTTTCAGCGCACTTGTCATGGCCTCCCACGTCAGTATCTCTACTCGCACCTCAAAATCTTCTCCTAGGTGACAATTTCCTATGGCACCCCAGTGCAATGTAGCTACGAGACCTTTCCTTACCATCTAAGTGCTCTTTGAGGCGCAGATGCAGGGGTCGAGCTGTTTCTACTCCTAACCGCAGCTCTGGCATGTGGTGAGATAGATGACACCTGACACAGTCTACTTCCTTGCCCTGAAGGCAAATCGTACAATCAGGAGTAACACAGGCACGAACACGCGATTTCTCACGAATTGACGTTCCAAATTATCAGTAGGGATAACCACCAGAGCCACTGAATTTTCTAATCTTGCTCCTCGCAAGCACTTTTTGATGGTGCTGCTCACCTCATCCGAGATAAATGGAATTTTGAAGGAAACTTTATCGTCTTGAGGTCCGTTTGGACCCTGCTCGCTTTCATGCGTGGGTCTCTTTGAGAAAGATTTATATCCTTTAAAGGCAGTGTCCACGATAAAAACCATGTCTGTTTTTGGTGGAGATCGGCAGACGCAGGGCCTAGTGCAACCCTAACGTTGAAAAAACTAAGAAAAACGAGCTCGGAATGGTCCTCTACGGCCTCAAAGTTGGACAGCCGTCAGCTCGTCACACCCAGGGCCCGTAGCAAACCCACCGAGAGGTGGGAGCTGATAGCTGCCTCCCCGGTGCGTGGTGGTGGCTCACATCGCAAGCGGAATAGGTGGTGGCCGCCCTATCCTAATGCACGTGTGCGTGCTGAGGTGGTGACTTCGCTCGCAGCCGAATGTCACCCACCTCGGTACGCAGCCATGGACCTGAGGTCCGAAAGGGAGCCACGAGCTGCGAGTAGAAAATGGAAATAGCGCACGTATTGCAGAGACACGAAGGGAAGGAGCCAAGTCATGGGTCGTGCATGACCGAGGTGGTGACGGCGCGGGTAGGAGAACGCGATCATTTCACCTTTTCTGACGACGATTGACCAACTCCGTTGAAGTTTAAGTGGAATTCCGAGTTTTGCGCTGATCATGCAAAAATTTCCCGCAATGGCTGTGGATTGTGCTTTAGACTGATAACCTCCCCTAACATGAGATAAATATCGGAGGAAAAATCATTATGAAGCCTACAACAATGAAAAACTCTTCAATGAGTGCAGATCATTGCTGCAATGCTGTTGGCCGTCTTTCGAGACGGCATAATCAATTGCCCCTCATCAGCTGTTGATTTTTCGTGGGCGCTAATTTCCCTACATTTTCTCCTCATTATTGCTGTTTCTGAGCCCTCGAGCTGGTTCCTTTTTTCATAAAAAAGCTGTACGTGAAGTGTTTGTACTGCATGGTATATGCAGTGAGTTTTCTTCAGGAATCCACGAAAATAATTTGAAGTTAAATTCGACGAAGTATTTTTCCCTTAGAGCTGACCAATTTTTCGGATGGTTTCATGGTTCGCTAATTTTTGGCGACCACTGAGAGATATTGTGACAAATTCTTCGCAAGTCCGAGATCGTGTTCCACTTAACCTTATCACTAACTGGCTATGTTCATTTCGATCGAAATGGTACTTTTGTACAACACCTTTTTTCACCACAGAAGCTGTCGGAAATGCACATTCGATAAAGTTACACCCCCCCCCAAGAAAAAAAAAGCTCACACACATACTATGTAACATACCGTAAGACACAAAGCGTGCAGTGTTTATGAAAAAAGGTAAAGAAAAACATGAACAGCAAAGAAAGGAGAAAACGTCAGCAGCGGTCAAGAATAGCAGCAGATTTAAAGGTCATCATGAGTATCCTGGAGAGAAAACAAGTACAAGGGATTAATGATTATGAGCTTCTATCAGATAAAAATCGGAACGATCGTCTCGAAAAAAAAAGAAGAAATCCTAGAAGTCTGAGAAACTCCGATAAATATCGAAAATTTCCTATCACTTCTCCGCCCTGGAAACAATCAAGAACAAGCCTACACCACGGAGTTTTCAAAAGTAGCCGAGTTATTATCAGAATTGTTGGATACAGGGGAAATTTTCGTGATAACTTGTGAACGGTTTCTCTGCCTCTGAAAAGGGCATCGTACTCGAAAACATGAAATATTTGAAAAAATCAAGATTTGCTTCTATTTTTAACACCATTTTGTGTCGATGTTTGTTAAGCCAGTAGCAGCGTGATGATGTACAAACATGGTTCTTGAAAAAAAATTCATAAGCCCTGTAAGAATAGGTATAATTCCAGGACTAAAACTTTACCTGCTTAGTTTCAAAGAAGAATTTTCCTTCCAAGATGGTGGCTTTGGCTGGCAACGGGGCATCATGTATCTTAGGTTAGACAAAGAAGAGGAAAATTTTCAATGTCAAAAATCACTCTGTTCAAGTTCCGAGTAATCTGCGGACTATTCCAAATAAAAACAGAAACCATGAATTTCTTCGCAAGCTCGAAATCTTGTTCTTGTGCAACTGCTGCAAACGTGTAAGCAGTAATAGTCGTGAATAGTTTGTAATTAACTTAGCAGAATAGAATGTACTGCAGATGTTAAGAGCACGATTTGCATGGAATGGATTCCTGTCTATTGTTTTGTTCATCTCACACCCTTGCTAATAGCGAGAATGCCATCTCCACTGTGACCGCGCGGTGCAGCTGTTGTGCGCGCTGTCGATGAGACTAGCGTGCGTGGTTCGACTCCATCATGTAGCGGATTTTTGCAAATACAATTGTCTCGTTACCAAAGGTCGCTCCGAACTGGCGACAATAGGTGGCATCCGGGCACGATGTACCTCAGTTCGGCTGCCATCTTTATGTGGTGGCGGCGGGGGGTTTGCTACGGGCCCAGATGCACTTTCCACGCCCACCGACGTGAACAAATGAATGCTCGAGATTGTGAGATAAGCGATGGTTTCCGATCAATAGCCCCGTTCTTCCCTTCATTCTCAACTTCTCTCTTTACTCAGGTCAGCTCGCATACATCCGCTGCAAATTAATCAAAGTTACAAGCCTCGGACAACTCGTCCACCATGCTTCTTTAGCTCAGTTTTCTAGGGACCATAACTCCGTTCCTAGAAGGTCTTGTACGATTCCAAAAACATCATTGGAATCAGCATTGGACCATCTTCAAGATAGGCTAAAAAGCAAAAAAACTGTTCTATCGTGAACACTGCCTTTAAGCTCGACTCTATCCCTACCAGGGATGAGCGGAATAAAAATATGAAAATTCGGAAATCGGTTTTCGGGTTTCGGAACAGAAAAAATTTTTCGGGTTCCGGAAATCGGGCGCGAAACACCTGAGAGTTCGCGGAAATGCGGTTCTCGGAACGCGAAACGCGGAAAAATTCAGAAATCATTTAATGTTTTCTTCCTTCCAGGCGGCCCGATATTTTCGCAATCCGCAGCGTTTTCTGCGGTTTTCGGAATGCGGAACGCGGAATGCCTAAGATGCGCGAAACTGCGGGTTTCGGAACGCAAAATTCCGCTCATCCCTGATCACTACTGCGCTTCACAATTATGCACCAGGTCTGGTCCGCTCTGCCAGGCAGCAGCCCAACTAGAAATGACACACATAGCATGTCTCCAAAATCCTACAGCAATTCGAACAAATATAGTTGGAAACTGCTCCGAGATTTCTAGTTTTCGAAACAGTGCCAATTCCGACTGAGAATAGTCGAGGTCGCCTCGTCAGCTCTTATTCTGATTCTGGCCAGCTAAAACCTACGACTCGATGTGTGTTATCCAGTTATCCAGGGAGTAGGATGTATGTTGATCTACCTCCCACTGATGCCCTTGTATAACAGCTTCCTTTTTTTTCAAAACGTAAAGCCTCGCTCTGTAGTTAAGCTGTGTGGCTTATCGTCGTCAACGAAGCTTTTTTCTACAGGATAGCCTCAGTCGTACGGTTTAGATGGACCAGATAGTGGTCCCTTTCGGCCGTACACATGTTCTTCACAAATTCCATAAGCATCAGTTCCTCCCAGCCCCACCAGACACAGGTTTTCTTTGGATGAAGTTCTCGTGTAAGACCAACGCATTCCGTGAATGAACCAGATGTTCGTCGCGCAAAACGCTAATTTTCCCGCTCCTGAGTGAACCACCTCCAAATCTTAGAAATCAAGATTAATCGGATTATTTGAAAAAATAATAGCCTTGTAAAAAAAGGGCTTTCGAACAGTCTAGTGACCTGGCCACCCAATGCAACGCTGTTGAAAAAACGACGGAGGGAAACCGCGAACGCCGTCCCAACCCAATAGAACATCCGCGGTTTAACATTCTCAAAAAAATCGAGCAAAACTTTATTGAGGGAGTCAAATCGGATTATCTGTCATGAAAATTTGTGTTTAAGGTGCTGCGAGTTTCTCTGCATCGGTCACTCATACCGTCTCCGTCTCAGTCATGATTTTTGAAATCACAGGACAATTGCATTACATACTTCCCGTCATGGTACGTGTGACTTCCTTCCAGTTTCATCTGTAAAATCTGGGTTCAGTTTGGCAAAAGCATGGAGGCAATATTCACTGGCAGACGAAATCCCAAAATTTGATTTTCAATGAGCTCGAGCAAGAAGTGCATGAGGAGATTGCAATTTGATTTACTTGCCTTATTCGGCTGGCTTTTGCCTAAACCGGTAAATTCGCAAAATCTTCGCCGAACTAGGCCGTATGGTATTCTCTGGTTCGGAGCCAATTTACTCTGTTCCTTCGCGCGCCTGAGCGGGGCGAGGGTAGAGACAGCGAGAGTCTTTGGGAAAAGGGACGCAGCACCAGGGCTGTGCGGAAATCTTTTTCAAGCTTTTCGGAAACGGAAGAAAAATGGTCAAACATCTGTGGAAACGGAAGAGACCGAGGAAATTTCGGGTTTGTCTCATTCTCAAGCGTCGCTGCTGCTCACTGCCCCTAGCTCTCTATCAATAAGCAATGACGTCAGTTAATAAACTAATAATTATTCAAAATAATGTCATTACGAGGCATTCAGTCATTTCAAAGCCTCTCCTCTGGAAATACCAAAAGGCAACCTCTATAAATACTCATTACATGTTGCCGCCTTCCAAATAGTGTAAATGGGGAAATTCCCGTATGATCTGCCTCAGACGAGCTTCTCCGTGGTCACCTCCACCTGTCTCCGCCGAGACTCCTTTCTGTATGTGCAAAAAAAAGTATCTCAAATTTTGAAAGAGAAAAATTGGAGAAAAAACGCTCAGGAACAAGTTATTGCTTGGTGTCCTCCCGCCCCCAATTTTCGAAACATGTGTAAAAGCATGTTTTGTCAACTTTTATTCTGCTTCTAAAGTAACTTCTGAACATTTCTGGAGACTACTGACTACCTTAGCAGCAAAATAAAAGGCGGGTAAGCAAGCATTAATGAAAATCTCGTTTATTTAGGGGCCGGCCGACACCGGTAATCAGCGGTTATACATCGTTTTTGAGCGTTTTTTCACTTGATTTTACTTCTGCGATGACCAAATCTACATTCTCATGAAGAGAGCTCAAAAGTCGTTTTTATCGCAAACCCTGCCTTCAGTATATGCCCAAACTGCTGATGTCAACCTCCCATTGCCGCATGAGAAGGCGTTGGGAGATACTAGCACCTCGATCGTGTCAAGCGTTGCTGCAATGTATTGACTTCCTTTTAAAGATCTTAGTTTGGCATACTCGTGGCCGGAAATATCCCAGCAGGCGTCTGAACAGCTTCGTCTCTGTACGCTCCAACATTCTCTTCTGCGTTTCTGGTGCTTATAGTGCAGTATAACATAGGAACTGACAATGATGGACTGGAACGAGATCGATACTTGCCTTCTCTTCCATAAAATATCCTAACATTATTGTGGACAACTAGAATTTGTGTACCTATCACAAGGGGACACAGAGTTGAAAAGAAATTAGGGAATAATGTTGGCATCTAGCTTACTTCTACACAGAAGCACTTACTGCACACATTCTACCTCTTTCTTTTTCATGTGAAGAAGAAGAAAGAAGAAAAAGTGCAATCACACTTTACATACTTCAATGAATAATGCGGTGTTACTTATTCCTTTTCAGATATCAGTACTACTCTCTAATGCAGTTTGCGCGTACATGCAACCTTCGTTTTTTGACACAATAATCAAGATCAAGCATTTACCATTTCTTCCTGACATACCGCCTTCAAGCAATAGGTAAGCAAGAACGGAGCTTATCCGACTTTTTGATTGCATCGAACCTCATTTTCTTTTACTGACGTGAGCATGAGATTTATTAGAGTTGGAATGTGACCAAGAACACTCCTGAAATCATTCGTTTCGATTACACTGTACTTATCTCTCAAAGACCTTGATTTATGCTCTGTTCCGGAGCTGGTTGCGAGAAGTTGACTCACTCTCCTGCAAAAACAGCAGTCGCCCAACAGCAAGCATATCCTAAATATAACGATTGAGTGGGACTATTTGATCACGACAAATCAAGCTGTAAATTTATGAAAAGTCCATGGGCTTTTCCCCGACTTTCAGCTCACCAATTTGTTATATGACGCCCTCATGACCGCTACCTGACTAATTGGTTGGGACAGAAGCTTCTGAGTTCCGAACATTTGACAACAACATCTCAACACGTGGGCCTTCGAGCTTGAAGCTTTTACTCGTTTTCTAAATTATCAACCGCTAAAAATATCTGTCTCACTCGAGTATCAACGAATAGTTATCACTAGAGTATTCTGCTACAAAAACCGGTTCTTATTCAGATCCCTTGCTGGGAGGGGGTACCCGCCCACTTTCCTGCCGCTGGCTTATCACAGGAGCAGCGAAGGCTGACGTGATAGGCCGACTACGGAAAAATGGGAGGACAATCTCCTCCCAGCAAGATATCAAAATCAGTACCCAGACGCCTAAATGCGATGAATCAATAAGCCGTTTGTTTGGCATCAACGATGAATTTTGGAATGCCAAGAAATTTTTCTGGTCATTGAGAACTAGTATTCTAAATCACTTTTTCAGCTAGCTCTCTGAAAAATCGGTCAGACAATACTTACGATGATCACAAATTGAGAGCTTATATGCTGGAGGCCGAGGTAAACACCGGTGCCATTTGCGCTCTGTTACCCAGACAGCTGCGACTTCGGGACTGAAAAAACGATGGTTCAGACTTTTCACGAAGTACTTTCCATATAAACAGCTCCTATTTTTGAAAAAATCTGCGTTCCCTGACCTTTGGACACATTGAATTCAAGAACTGTTATTCACCGAAAAACATGTTCACGCAAATAGGCGAACCCGACGACAAGCGAAAGCACTACAAACAGTGCCAGTATCAGATATCGGGCAATACGTGAACCACGAGCACCAGATGGGAGTTTAACAGACAGAAATAAAAAATGCTTTAACATAAATTTACAAACAGCTTTGTTCTTGCAGGTAGCTATAGTACAGAGCGAATTTCTTGCAAAGAAAGCGCTTTACGACGTTTTTCGCGCTCACAAAGCGCCGCAATCCCATAACTTGTTTCAAAGTGGTCCAATTTCAATTCTGAAGTAATTTTTAGATTGTTTCCATGTAGTCCTATACGATAGTGTTACAACGTCATAGATCCAACCCCAGAAGTTTATCGAAAAATGATTATTTGTACCACGAAATCCCTCATTGTGAACTGATCAGATGGTGATGATAGCAGAAATCTGTTCTATTTTGACCTGTGGTCGATGTGAATCTTAGAAGGAAATGCACATTTTTGAACGAAATACCGGAGTTACAAGGGCTTTCTACTCGTATCATTACATTCGCTTCGCATAGAGGAACCGGAATACCTCCAGAAAAAAATCATTTAGTCAATTGTGAAAGGAGTTATGGCTATGCGGCGCTTTGTGAGCTCAAAAAACGCCGCAAAACGTCGTTTTTGCAGAAAAACATGCGCGGTACTGTAGAGACGAGAAAGCGGAGAACAAATGGAGATTGCTGCATCGCACGCGCCGCAAGCACCATCATTGATGAGAATTTCGTTTGTTACAGAGGATACTCTAATCGATGAATAGGGATAAGGCTGCAACAGGAAATTACAGCGAATATTCCTATCCTACTCCAACGGAGTGAGCTATAAACGCAAAAAGGGCCTGACCATACCTCGAATTGCGCGACGAGAAACCCCGAACCCTGAAAATGAAAAAAGCGCTCCCATGAAAGTGCAAAACAACAAAATCTTTCGTTGAACGTAATTTCGGCTTCGCCTCGCTGAAGGGTACTGCTCGCGTTGGGACCCCACGAAATTTTCAGTGGGGTGCCCTTGTGGTCAGGATGCTTCTTGGCAGTTGAAACTACGAGACGCTAGCTATTCCGGTGTTCTACTGTTGTACCAATGGTGAATCACTTCTGTTTCAGCAGTAATCCATTGCTATACTCGCCCTACTCTACAGATGACACATGACATTCGCGGCTCACATGGGATTACAGAGTGGGAAATAATTTCCAGACGCGAATGTGTATAACGCGTGTTGACTATATGTGACAAGTCATGATCTACGCAGTTTATCGATGCTTGCTCTGAGTCGTCTTGGACTTTTCACTACTACGTTCATAGGAATCTGTTGGCAAATTGCGAAGACTCAAGGGATCAGTCGAAGAGAGTCGCAGTGCCCGCCGTGCATAGGAATGGAGGGCGGAGCAAGAACATCGCAGAAGGACTGCAGATGTCAACCCTCACGATCAGTACAATTGTCGAGCGATTCAAGAAACTAATGGCAGGTGTCAATTGTTCGCTGAGAGGCAGACAGATATCCAAACCGTCAGACAGGAGCAAGAAAGCACCAAGAGTCGGATTAGCTGAAGTCATTGGGAAGTTTTTCAGAGATCTCATAATTGTGCATACTGCTACGTAGAGCACTATCAGAAATCATACGCTTCTGCAAACTCATAGGCTTACAAAGCTGCTGGGGTTAAAAGATGCAAACAAGGTGAGCAGGCTCGAAAGGGCAAAGAAGACGTTGAGCTTGGTCACTGTTTGACGCTACAAACGAGGCGCCTTGACTGATGAGAAGATTTTCTCCATTGAGCGGTCCCACAACCATAAGGAAGATACTGTGCGCTGATGTATTATCAGTTGAGTCTTAGCGTGTGCTTTCCTCTCACCACACTTCATTCCCCAGCACCTGTCATGACTCAGAAGGGAATCTGCGCGAGTGGAAAGTCTCATCTCATAATGATAGAAAAAGGTGCAAAGATCGACGTCGAGTACTTAGAAAAAACCTTTCTGTGGAGAGTTGTAGAGCAGTGGGCTCTAGAACAGTTCGGAATTAGCTAATGATAACCTCAGCAGAACTCAACACGTGACCATTCAGCTCGATCGCTGTCTGTGGCCGCTGTCTCCGAGATACTGGGAGAAAGACATTCCGCCATCCGATTCTCCCGATTTCAACCCGATGAGCTGCGCTATTCGGTCAATTTTGAAGAACGCTGTAAAGTGTGCTCGAATGAGACTGGCTAACCGTGCGGCTATCGTACGTGACAGGCGGCTGTAGCGTGCGCCGCTCTTGGACGACAGTGAGCCTCTCAGATACAGACAACACACTTCCCGCGGTAGCACTAGCAGAAGTCTCGTAACCCGTCCCGCGGAAGGCCAATAGATCGGTCGCGGGCAGTCGGCAGCGCCGTTTTATTGACTGCCCGAACACGGTGAACAACCACTCTGCGGCCCTTCTGCCACCGCCTTACGGCTAACATGATGACTGACAGGAGACAATCCAAAAGCAATTTGCGGCACATTCATTAATCACCCTTTAAAGGCAGCATACACGCTTGCAAACATGGTCGAGATATCAGCATAAATAGGCCTGCACGGCCTCTACCATGTCGTCAACGACGTTTGAAGCGCTGAAAACCATCCAGGATGACAGTATTTGACCATCCCTGTCACGCACGCCCGTATTTTCACACCCCTTCGAGTAACAGAATAAAAAGTTAAACTTGAGAAAACATGTGCTAGTTTAGAGTGATAACACTATTAAAAGGGAATGCACGAGAGAAACAGCTCGATTTACTTGAGTGAAACATGTCTACATACCGATTAACTCTCGTCCACTTTTGAGAATACCGCGCTACTCCGGCTGGCTTTTGAAAATGGAGGATTTCATCGGCGTAAAAACATGTAATATCCAGGTAAATCGAGCTGTTTCTCTCGTGCACTCCCTTTTGATAGTGCTATCACTTTCAATTATCACATGTTTTCTCAAGTTTAACTTTTCATTCTGTTACTCGAAGGGGTGTGAAAATACGGGCGTGGAGACATGATTGCTCAAATTACGTCATTCTGGATGATTTTCAGCGCTTCAAACGTCGTTGACGACATGTTAGGGGCCGTGCGGGCCTATTTATGCTGATATCTCGACCATGTTTGCGAGCGTGTATGCTGCCTTTAAGTAAAGGTCTATGAAACAAAATTTCAAAAATTTCCCTCTGGACGCTTCATCTTAAACTGCTCCTTACAAGTAAGGTGTGAGGTTCCACTGGGAAGCTTCCTACACTCGCTGGTTCTTGCAGCCTTCTCATTCGCAGATGCCGGAAACGGACAGTGGCTCACCTCCAAGACCAGCGTTGCACATAGCGCGGGTTTTGGAAAGAGTCTCAACACAGCGTTATCTGCTCAGCAATCGTTCACTAGCTCCAATCTAGTGGGTGGTGCAATGATGATATCAAAGTGGGGATCGATAAGTGAGTGTTAGATGGCCCCCAGGATTAGCCGACTGCCCGCCGACACTCCGCGGGAAGGCGGGACACGAAATTGGCGCCGCGCGAAGTCGACTAGCTTGACTAGGCCTGCGGGTCGTGGAATGCTTTTATCTGAGCTTCTCCCGCAGCCATTGACTAGAAGCGGGGCCGGCAGTGGCTGGCAGCAAGCAATTAATCAGCTCTGCAGCCGGGAAGGGGGGGGGCGGCAGCCGTTTGAACACTCGTCCGAGAATGGCTCACTCAGGAATATGAAAACATATTATATGTAATATAAAAGGCCTTAATCTATATATATATATATATATATATATATATATATATATATATATATATATATATATATATATATATATATATATATATATATATATATATATATATATATATATATATATATATATATATATATATATATATATATATATATATATATATATATATATATATATATATATATATATATATATATTTATATATATATATATTTATTTATATATATATATTTATATATATATATATATATATATAAATATATATATAAATATATATATATATAATATATATATATATATATATATATATATATATATTTATATATATATATATTTATATATATATATATATATATATATATATATATATATATATATATATATATATATATATATATATATATATATATATATATATATATATATATATATATATATATATATATATATATATATATATATATATATATATATATTTGGCCAATGTATAATACATACTTGTGATTTATCTCGACCGATATAACGTCGGCATGGAACGTGACGAGACTTAGGGTTTACTGTTGAAAATTGGCGCAAACCCGGTGCACCTATGTTATAGCATATGGCACCGGGTTTGCGCCAACCTTCAACAGTGAACGCGAAGTCTCTTGGTCAGAAAAAAAAAACATAGAATAACTCTTCTATCGCTCTGCAGAAGAACAGGGCGTCAGCTGCGGAGCGTTCACGGCATATCTTCTTAGGGAACCTTGCATGTTGTTCCCCCGGATCAGAAAGCTGATAAATATTTTATAGTCAACTCTGGCGCGCTCTCTTTAAATCTGTACTCGGATTTTGCGACGGAAAACTGCTGAAAAAAGTTATAGCATGTCAACCTTCATATTATCCGCTTTTTTTCTATCAAAAATGCGCATTAGTGTTTGCGGAATCCGGAAACTGACCTCATGCTTGTGTTCAGCGCCCAAAACTACCCGGTTGAGCAAATTTTGGGTGAAAGCACATTCTCCAAGCTTTGCCCAGACTGACTCCGTTTCGGACTTGCACGGATGTTCGGTTTGGCGTTTATTTATTCCAATTAGATAGCTCTGGAAGAGTTTTAGAAAACGTTTCAGGTTTGACTTAAAATTTTCCCAGGGATGGCAAATCGTTTCGACGACTTCCGAAGTGCTACGATAGATGAGACTCAAATTGTTGCCCTAGAGGTTATTTGCGGTGCTGAAGACGAATCGGCAATCCGTTTATCGATTCTTGAAAGATTACGGTAGGCTACGTTGGGTATACGGTAGCTCGGTCGAAGTCTCAGGTTTAGCTCAAAATTTCTCTGTGGGTGTTATTTGGGACCCAGAATACGAATTTGAGGTCCATTTTTTGATTTTCGAAATACTAAGGTAGATAAAGCCAGTTAAAAGGCATTATGCCTACCGTAACCTACAGTAACCATAAGTATAGCGACAAACAGACCCCATATTCGCGTTCAGCCCCCTGAATAACCCCCAGTTGGAAGTTTTCAGCCGAATCCAATTTTTTTTCTGAAACACTCTAGAAATCGGCTGCTGATAGTTTTTCACGAGGTTTCAAAAACGTTTATAATTTCGTTCAGAGGTGTCCATAGCAAAATCCGATGTCAGATTCGGAGACAGCGGACCAGAGTTGACCAAAAAACATTCCTCATCTTTCAAATGGTGGGCATGGTGGGAAATGTTGCATTTTTTGACTCTCAAATGCGCAGCGAGATTCCACCATATAAAGCATGGGAGAAAAACGTGGTGCGATTGCGAGGTAAATAAAAACTGTCAGATCATACAACTCTATAAGAAACTGCGGCCACCTTACAACGTGAAGCAACCCCTGACGACATAAATATGAACTGAGGATATACATAAAATTACAAGCTCACACATTCGTGATTCCTACCATGGCACAGTAACAGCAGATCGTTTTCAATACTGGGGTGGTAGCGAACCAGGCGAGAGCTCGACATAACGATGAGCTAAGGGCACAGAACCCCAGAAAAAATTCTCAGATTCCATGCTTATCTTGGAGAGAGCCACTCTCGGATCACAATGGTATCTCTGAAATCGTTCGAGACCCCCTACGAACGGATATATGGCTCCTTGAAAATGCCTGCACTTTGAAGGCAAGAATTTCGTGGACGAGTTGCCTCAGACCTATATTTCTCTTCATTCACAATCGCTGCACGAGAGCAACACAGGATGAGGAGATAGACCGGCGATAGACCGAATAACGACGACGTGTTGAGAATTCATCCATCCATTTAGCCGCTATCGAGTTCCTAAATCTGGTAAGGGGCCGGACCTGTGGTGGTGAGCGAAGGAGGTCGGGCCTGTGGTGGTCGCTTATATCTCGCTTACTTGAAGGAACTGAGATCTCGCACTTGGCACGTGTTATCCAGAAGGAGCCTACTACACAATCAAATAAAATTCGCCAAATTCATGTCTGAGGGTGTACTGTGCCTTCGAGATGCCACTTAAAGGCAGTGTGTACGATGACAGTCGATTTTCTGTTTCTCCGCCTATCTTGAAAACTGTCCCATGCTGATTTCAATGATGTCCCTGGAATCGTACAGGGCCCCTGGAAACGCAGGTATGGCCCCTCGAAATTCAGCTAAGGAAGCATTGTGGACGAGTTGTCCGAGGCTTGCGACTCCCGTTTTTTTGCAGCCGATGTGTGTGAGCTGACCTGAGTAAAGAAGACGTTGAGAATGATGGGCAAAACGGGATTTTTGATCGGAAACCATCGCTCATCTAATCACAAATTCAGGGCAACTCTTATAGGACGTAGGCGGAGTGGAGCAGTCAATTGGCACCCGCAAGATGAATTTTGAAGAATCGCATACCCACTCTGGCAAACTGGGGAGTTGACAACAGGTTGATCCGCCCACTGTGAGTCACCGCTGGCCAACGCGCCAATATTCGGCGGGGTCGCGGCCGCGAGTTATACTCTGGTCGATGTCGAGCTGTTGCACAGCAATTACGGCCGCGAGTTATGATCTCGTCGATGTCGAGCTGTTGCACAGCTAACGCTCTAGATACAAGGGAAGTATACGACGCATTTTCCAGTCATGCTGTGAATGATGAAAGCGCAGCCGGTTCAATTCCCCAAGTTTGCGGTACATTGGCCCCGCCCAGCATCTGGAGGTCCTGCCTATCCGGTGGTGACCCCAATGGAGGCTGGGCGACCAAGCCGCGACGCGTGTCGGTGTGCCGACCGCGACGCGTGTCGGTGTGCCGACCGCGACGCGTGTCGGTGTGCCGACCGCGACGCGTGTCGGTAAAATGTAGTACCTAAGCTAGATGAAACAGTCCTGCAGGATGTGAACTGCTGCTAAATAGGCCGCTAAACGCCACACATCGAGTTGTCAACAGCCCGACAACAGGCGGACGTCGCTGGGCAACGGGCAGGTCTCAGGCTAAGAATACGCGCGATTTGACTTGTCAACAGGTAGCGGTTTATGAGATGACAACTTATCAACCTGTTGTCGACGCCCCAGTTTGCCTGAGCAGGTAGGACGACCCCACCCCGGGGTTTTCCTCCCTACGAGAACTACAATGTAGTTTCACTGATAAGCACTGGAATCAGGAATCAGTGGTGAGACATCGGGTGCCAAATGGTACGAACCCCTCCTCTCAAGATGGACGTACTAAATTTGAATTTTCATTTCCTTCTCAGAATTCCATTGACCACAGGCCAGAACAAGACAGATTCCGCTATCATGACTGCCTGATCAGTTCAAGATGAGAAATTCCGAAGTGGAGATAAACAATTTGTGATAATCTTCTGAATTTAATTCTATCCCATTATAACACTGCAGAATAGAGATCGTTGAAAGCAATTCAAATTTAAACCACTTTCAAGCCAGTTATCTCGATGCGGCGCTTTGTGCGTTTAAGAAAAAACGCCTAAAATTCGTTTCTAAAATCTGCTCAGCACTTGAGGTAGCAGTTTGGAACCTTCCAAAAAAAGCTTATCACTAAACGTGCAAGAAAAGCCCTATGATTTATGATCTTGAATGAGCTTAGTGCTGAATTGTCCTCATGTTATAAGTTTTTTATTGGTTCACTTCAAGAATATAATTTTTTTAGAAAACTTACAAGAATCAGACCATGTTGCACTGCTGACCGTTTATTTTGACAGCTCGTCACTCTAATTACTAAAATGTATTCTCGGTGCTTGTTCTCTAATAAATGAGTACCCGTAGTCTGTACATAGCTCCAACAAGATTGCTTCTCAAAATCGCACTCATTCTACCCTGACCCTTGAAAATTTATTCAAAAATCCATATCTCATGAATAATCGTTTCAAAAGCCAACTTGAAGGCAGTAATCACGATAAATCTAGTTTTTGAGTTTTTAGTGCGAATAACAACGCTGGCAGATGCTGGAGGGGATAGGGCCGAAGAAAGCAGCGAAAACGTTTCGGGAATTGGAAAAAACGGCCGCAAAGTGAAGATTTCGTAAGCCGAGTACGCCTGTTAAGCCTGCCCCGTTCTGATGAGCTTGTGGCGCCGCGGACGTTTTTGATAGCTAACTGCCAAGCAACTCCCCCACGTCCAGGCTGATCGATTCGCACACATTTTGCCAATAGCGCGCGCTTGCTGAAACTAGCAGGGGACGTAAGCTCGTCCGCACCTTGCACCTGTACGTTCGTTAGAAACCGTTATTTTAGCCTACTCTGAGCGCTTTTTTTTGCTGTTTCGTCACTATTCGTTAACTCACGACCAAACAACCCCATTTTTGAGTCGACTTCGAACACGAGATTCATCGTGAACACTGCCCTTCAAAACAGAGCTGTACGCAGAACTTGAAATCCATGAAGCATTTAGAATTAGGGTTATAATGTTTATTTGAGCAGCGATATACGCGGAAGACAGAGCTGTTTGGGAGTGGGTGTTCCGACACTTTTGCTCACTCTCAGGAAACTGGGGATCGGAACCCCGTCCGACAGCAGTCGGAGCGGTCGAGAACGGAGCTTCGACAGCCAAAATGGGTGGAGCCGTTCCCCCATGCTGCTGCATTCGGTACCCCTGCAGCCGCTTTCGGTGCCCCTGCTCCGGCACTTTCAATGTGCCCCTACAGCCGCGTTCGTTGCCCTCGCTCCAGCTCTTTTAAAGGCAGTGGTCACGATGAAAAACGTTGTCGAAAAAACTACAAAAATCAGCTTAGACCGAAAACAGCCGAAAAGTAGTGAAGGAAGCGCGATGCAAAATGGGCTAGAATTGGAGTTACTAGGGTCCAAAGAAGCCAGTTCGTGCACACGTGCACAGCGCCGACCAAAAAGATCGCAGTCCCATGCCGAGCAGTCAAAAAGCATCGACATTCAGAGGAACAAATAAATGCAAATTTACCTAATAAAAACAGTTGAGCAACGAAAGCAAGCCCTTCGGTCAATGTTTTTGACAAGATATGTACATAAATCCGGAGGTTCATTGATTGAAATTCAATTTTAAGCCAGCTGATGTTCTTGATATTGGAGATAATCGATGCCGATGATGTGGGGTATGCTCGTCCACCATCAAAAGACAAGAATGTTTAGGCTTCAAATTTGGTCCTTCTTTTCGCGATTTCCTTTTATAGGTCGTATTACTCTACACCCAGAATAAGGTTTAGAGAGAAAATAAGACAAGCATATTTAATCGCGACCACTGCCTTTAAGGTGTCCCTGTACCGGCTCTTTCAAAGAGCCCCTGCAACCGCCCTTGGTGCCCCTGTTCCGGCTTTTCTTAAGAGCCTGCACTCCTGGTGCGTTTTTCTCGATTTCTTCGTTATTTCATTTCTACTCGGGGGCCAAACAATCGCTTTAGCGATTAATTTGAAAATCGAAGATTATCGTGAACATCGCCTTTAAGCTCCTCCAGGAGACCGAGTAATCGTTTTAGCAAATAATCCTAAATTTTAACATTTTGTGAACACTGCCAGATAGAGATAAATCCGGAGCTGGTTCCCATGGTGGACGAATTGAAAAAAACGCCCACTCTCAGTGTGCACCTTCCCAGGGTTTCTAACCCATTGGAAAGATCAGGGAACTTTTTGCATTCACCTTACGAATCATAAAATGCAAGTCTTTATATTAGGTGAAAGAATTGGAGACAAGCTTCACCTCATCTTCAGTGCCAAAATGTCATGTTCTACGGTTACTTCCTGGTTGCTAAGTTGCGTGCTGGCGTGCATTTCTGAATATAAGGCGAGTAAGGCTCAACTTTACAAAACCATTCTTGAAAGACGGGCTGGCAAAAAAAAAGATCAAGGATTTGGCTGGTAGTAAACTGCGGTATAATTTGTTTTATTGGATCCGGCTTTCAACTAAATTTTAAGATGGTTAGAAAATGGTTGATTTGGCCCTTGTTGGTATTAATATGCAGACAATGAAATCACTAGAATGTGGTGAAATTGTTGCAAATGGATTCGGGAAGCGCTCATCAAAGCCGAATCACGCATCAGAAGGAATTACGCGTAAAGCGTAATTGGGAAGAATTAAGATCAAGGATAAGTTTAGCAACAGAGCAGAAAGCGTTCTGGCATATTGTGGACTGTGAAAGGGAAGCCACAAAGGAACTGTTCGATTATCGTAATTTAAAATATCTCGATTGGACGAATAATTGGGATAAATTCTTTGGATGTTCCCGAAAACGTGTGTTTCTCGAAGATAGCCTTCCTGAATTTACGGAACGTAAGAATACGTTCAAACAAGGCGTCTTTGAAATTCTTGAATGAGTGATGATATCGAATATCTCGTTAATCAACAAAAATTGAATGAATGTTAAGGTCAAATGGGGCACATCAGATTTTTCTCGAACGAATGGGAAAAATTGAAACGCTGCCTTTCAGGGGGTCCGAAAGGATATACTGAAAATTCATACAAATAATTAAATCGTCTCCATATTATTTACGAATACTTGAACTTTTGTTCAGTGGCTGAATATTCGATTGTCCTCTTCCCAAATTGACCGCATATTCGAAAAACCACATAAGTTAAATATACGAATGAATCAGAAACTCGAAAACTGCCAATATCGTCACACAAATAGCGACGGTGTATCGTCTGTGTTCCTTTTGTAAGAAGCCAGATCCTCTCTGTTTCGAAATGAAATTTGTTTCCGTTCACTGCGCGTCTTGCTGCGTCTCCTTAAAGGCAGTGGTCACGATGAAAAACGTTAATGAAAAAACTATAGAAATCAGCTTAGATTGAAAACAGCTGAAAAACTATGAAGGTAGCGCGGTGAAAAACGGTCTAGACTCAGAGTTTCTAAGGCCCAAAGTTGCCAGTTCGTGCACACGTGCACAGCGCTGACGAAAAAGATCGCAGTCTCATGTGGAGCAGTCAAAAATCATCGACGTTCAGAGGAAGAAATAAATGCAATTTTAGCTAATAAAAACAGTTGAGCAATGAAAGAAAGCACTCTAGTTAACGTTTTTGAGTAGATGTGTACATAAATCCGAAGGTTCATTGATTGAATTTCAATTTCAAGCCAGCTGATGTTTTTTACATAAGAGGTCACCGATGCCGATGGTGTGGAGTGGGCTCGTCCACCATCAAAAGACAAGAAAGTTCAGGCTTCAAATTTGGCCGAAAACAGTGGTTTTTTCGCGATTTTTTCTTTTAGGTCCTACTAGTCGAGACTCAGAAAAGGGTTTAGAGGGAAAAAAAACGACAAGCATAATTTATCGCGACCACTGCCTTTAAAGGCACAGTCCAACCTCAGAATCGTTTTTGTGTTTTTCTGCCTTAATTGGAGACGGTCTCACTCTGATTCCAATGATATCTCTAGAATTGTACAAGACCCCCTGGGAACGAAGTTATGGCCCCTCAAAAATTGTGCTACGGAAGCAAGGTGGACGAGTTGTCCGAGGCTCGTAACTTCCGTCATTTGCAACCGATGAATGCGAGCCGAACTGGAGAAGGAGAGAGAGGCTGAAAATGAAGGGAAGAACCGGGATACTGGTCGGAAACCATCGCTCATCTCGCCGCTGTTGAGCTCGAAAAATTGTAAAAGGGGCGTGCCAAAGTGGCTTCCTGGTATGGGCGTCCCAGGGTGGCTTCCCCCTATACCTCGCTTATTCGGAGGAATTGAGAGATCGCATTTGGCAGGGGCTATATAGGGTGGGTCTACTTCAGAATTATATGGGAATCTCAGATTTCGTCCCTGAGCTTGGATTGTGCCTTTAACCCCTCACTACCCTCATGCTTTATTTTTATTTTTCAGCCAATCAATATTTTGCAATATGCGGCGTCTCACTGAAATCAGTCTTCGTTGTGGTCCTGCTGCTTCCTGCCAGTGGTCCCGTTTCCCAAGGATACGAGTGTCGAAAAATCCTTCGGCATCATCAGAGAGTGCGTAGATTGATCGAACATGGTCTTATAAGTGCCGGCGTTGGTCACAGCGACATCCTCGAACAAAGTCTTCTGGCTTTCCGGGTTCCAACAAGAATCAAGCCTCAGTGAGCGTAAACCGTACCTGGCCCTGCTGTTTCACGGCTTCCTGGACCAGGGAGTTTCTTCAGTTGACGAGGGAAGAGCTGTGAGAATAACCGACCGCTCACCGGATGGTGTGTAGAAGACTCCTCATGCTTCGTCTCCCTTAAGGCAGTGGTAACGATGGAAAACGTTATAGAAAAATCTACAAAAATCAGCTTACATATAAAACAGCTCAAAAACTATGAAGGTAGCGCGGTGAAAAACGGGCAAGAATTAGAGTTATTAAGACCCTAAATTTCCAGTTCGTGCACACGTGCACAGAAAGATCACAGTCTCATGCCAAGCCGCCAAAAATCATCGACACTCAGAGGAAGAAATAAATGCAAATTTATGTAATGAAAAGTGTTGACCAATGAAAGCAAGCACTTCAGTCAATGTTTTTCAATAGATGAGTTCGAAGGATAATGCTCATTGATTGAAATTAAATTTCAAGGCAGCTGATTTTCTTGTATTAGAGATCATCGCTGCCGATGATGTGGAGTGGGCTCGTCCACCATCAAAAGACAAGAAAGTTCAGGCTTCGAATTTGGCCCAGAACAGCGTTTTTTTCGCGATTTTTTCTCGTAGGTTCTACTACTCTATACCCAGAAAATGGTTTAGAGAGGAAAAGAAGACGAGCATCATTGAGTGCGACCACTGCCTTTAACCCTTTCACTATCTCACTCTCTCTACCCTCGCCCAGCACAAGCACGTGAGGGAACAGAGGAAATTTGGCTTCGAAACATAGGATACTTTGCGTACGCGCCGAGATATCATTAATAAGGTACTGATATCGTTGCTTTCGAGCGTGCTACTTAGACCCGGGTAGTGGCCATCGTGTATCAACACCCCTGAGGAGGCGGGAGAAACGGGGGAGGAGCGAGGTTCCTGATTGGACGCAACACGTGGCTAGCGACGTTCACTGGCTGCGTGTCTCTCGTTTCTCCCGCCTCGTCGGGGGTGTTGATACACGATGGCCACCACCCCTTAGGCCCAGTGCATACTTGCGTCGTGGCGTCGGGATGCAGTGTAAGGACTAGTACAATTCGCCATGCCCAGTACAACGATCGATCGCGCCCAGCACTGACAGCCGTCGCGCGCGAAGAAGCTAGTGGGATCTACCTCGCGCAACAGTGTCGCACCTGTGTCTCGACCATTCCACTTTTTTTGCAATCTGCTCGCTGTTTAGTAGAGTATGTCAACGAATATTCGGAAAACGAGTATTCGGCCGAATAAACGAATATTCGAATAATTCGATAAATCGGAAGAGTCAAATTTTCGAATAATTCGTTTATTCGAATATCCGAAGAAGTGCGTTTTTCGGATAATTCGTTTATTCGAATATTCGGGGAAGTCAGTGTTTCGAATAATTTGTTTATTCGAATATTCCAAACAGCCAATTTTTCGAATTATTCGAATACTCGAAATTTTTATTCATTTACTATTTAGTGCTACTATTACTCTACTATTTAGCGTCAGCTGGACGGTGTATCGTGTCGTCTTGCACTGTAATGCGAGACCGCGACACAGTCGATAACTAGCCCTCTTCGGATTCAATAATTATCGTTCTGATATTTTTCGACTACTCTATAGCTCCGACCTCATCTATTACGTGTTCTCATCGAGAGTACGTCCCAGCTAGAGGTAATTAGCCATTCGACTATTTACATTTCTCTGACGTTTTTCGCATTAGTTTCTCCATTTATGATTCTGAATTTTCGTGAGTGGTCGTGGGCTTCGAATTGTTGCCGAAAGCAAACCTGAGGTCGAGTGCTAGGTTTCCAAAAGATTTCGGTGTTTAGGTAACGAGTCTCGTTCAACAATTGTTCAAAAACCACCATTATGGGCATAGAGAGTTAGATTGGAAAGTTTTTTTTTCAGCAAATTGAAGTTCAAAAACGGGATTAGTACCCGAAAACAGACTGGAACATTATACAAGCAAAAAAAAACGAACAACCGAAGAGTGAATGCACGAGAGGACAGTGAAGGAGAAAGAGCAAGCGTTGTCGAGTTGACAGGAGTCGAATAGAAAGTTGATCAATGACGTGATTGCCATGTCGACAATGCTGACGGCAGATGGCCGGCGCTTGCACAGCCTGCCGGCCAAAAGCCAGCGCTGGCACTTTCGGCAGGTGCAACGGCTGTCGGCCAGTTCGATCTATATCTGACGTATTCTACGGCGCTCCGATCCCTAGTTTGCCTGAGCTACTGTATGTATACCTTGGAAAAAACTAACAGGCGAAGAGATAATTACTCAACACAAGACAATCATTAATATAAATCAATATCAATAGAAATTCCGAGTAGAAGCAGATCTGTTCACTCTGACCGTGCCTCTTATTCCACTGTGCCTCGTGCATGGGTAACCAATGTTCGTGAAAGAGAACCCTCCCAGAGCGGAATGCACAAAGCACGCATTTTCCCCGCTTCAATCTATAAATGATCCTTGATTGGTTCGTGAAGTTCTGCCTACTCACTTTGGAAAGTACACATAACGTTGATGAATCGCCTATGAGTTATTGGAGCCTGCTTATCGCATCTAGGAAACCCAGGGAACACTTTTTTGAGCATCCGAAAAGGTGTTTTGGATGCCCTATACGAAGCAAATCCTGTCCAATAGTTTGCAACGTTGTTATGTGGTAGAGCGCATCCGCCCTCAGGTTGTCGCCGCTCTTCGAGCCCGTTTGAGCGGGGTGATGGGTGTAAGAGCGGCCACAATGCTGAACAGGGGTGCGTTCCAAGAACAATCTCATGGCAAAACGCGTCCATGGAAACGTAGCCACGGCCACGTAGAAGCAATTTTCAGTTATAATTCGCATCCATGAAAAGCAAATTTGTCCATGGTGAGGTTGCTTTTCCTCCCACAGCGGCCTGGGAACGTTCTTGGAACGCATCCCAGGGTAACCGCTGTGATGGCACAGTGACAACGCTCCAGTCTCTTGTAGGGTGAGCGTTGGTTTGAATCCAAGATAAGACGTTTTTAAGGAAGAAGTGTCGGAGCATCACAGTCTTCTCTCCATTCTGTTACCCTCTGATAATCAAAGTGCACTAAAGTGCAACTTTGAAGTTCGTGTTAAGTGGCGGTTTTGAGAGGTTTGCTACCAGCCCCGGTTTGTTTGGCACTTCAATCATCCATGAATAACTGATCAAGTCACGTGCGAATGAAGGATTATAAACACGTTAGGTACGAATTATCTTTACAACTTTAAGTTACATCTGGCCTTCAACATAGTATGTACATAGATATGTTGCACGGTGTGAGTTGATTTACATGTGACATAGAGTCTTCGCGTGTAAGGTTTGTATCTTATCTCCAGGAAACTGCGTTGTAACTTTTATCTCGCTACCTTGTTAGCGGAACGGTTGTTTCTCGCGGGTTTCTACCATTTTGCCTTCTCAGAAACGACAGCTCTACTTTCATGACAAAGCTATCATAGCAGCGTCGCATTTACCCCGCACCCAGTGATCGACGATAACTTAAAGGCAGTGTTCTTGATAAAATACCGTATTATAGTTTTCGTTGTTCTTGGGTAGGTAAGTGCATTAAGAAGAGGTTAATAGGGGAAAGCCCCCACAGAACACTCAAGTAGATGAGCAGAACCATTAGAAAAAACTTATGACGAAATTAATTATGCCTGTTTGTGTGTTTCCCCGACGTCATGTTCGATGCGTTGTCCACAGGAAGACTGCACACAGTGCGCAGAACATGACGTCGGGTGAATGGTTTCGCGCTTTGAAGTTCTTAGGTAAGTAGCTTTGTTTTCTATTTCCTATACCAAATATTGTTTAAAAATAAGAGGGGCCAATGTACATGCGGAATGTTAGAACCTTTCGCGATGAAAAATATTCGAAAGTTCGGTGTCTGTTCTCAGGCAAATTGGGGATCGGAACCCCGTCCGACGGCCGTCGGAGCGGTCGAGGACGTGGGCTCCGACAGCCAAATTGGGCGGAGTCGTTCCCCCTGCTGCTGCCTTCAATGCCCCTGCAGCCGCGTTCGGTGCCCCTGCTCCTGCACTTTTAAGACGCCCCTGCTGCTGCCTTTGGTGCCCCTGCTCCAGCCCTTGCAAGGCCCCCCTGCAGCCGCGTTCGGTGGCTCTGCTCCAGCCCTTTTAAGGTGCCCCTGCAACCGCCTTCGGCGCCTCTGCTCCAGCCCTTTTAAGGTGCCCCTGCAACCGCCTCCGGTCTTTTAAGGTGCCCCTGCAGCTGCCTTTGCTGCCCCTGTTCCTGCTCTTCCAAATAGCCCCTGCAACCGCCTTTGGTGCCTTGCTTCCGCACTTTCAGGTGCTTCTGCTACCACCGCCGACGCCGGCTCCGAGCCTTTCATTCCTACGGCAACTTTCGGAGCCTCTATTAATGTTGTAGTAGAACTCCACAATGTGATAAGAAGCGACGAATGCCCAAAAACTTTTATCTTCCTCATCGACGTATAAACAACAACAACGTTGACATAAAATAACCGCGGACTCCGACGATTTTAGGCAATTTGAGCCCTAATCACAGCAAATGCCGTAGGTGTCGGCGTATATCCTTCTCTTGATGTTATATTCGACGTTGTACAATCCATTAATGAATTCGCGCTTCTGAAACAAATTCAGGACACGTGGTAGTAATAATCCCTCCTGCGCTATAGATGGAGAAATTGTCATAAAGAATTCAAACGGTTCCCGTATTTTTGAGAAGGAAAATACATACAACAGCTAACTCACAGGCTGTTCTCATTATCACTTAAAAGCTTTCTCAACGATGATTTGTGTTCTGCAGTTTCCTCCAGAAACAGTGCGTAGGCTTCCAAATGTTATTCAAAATACGAAGCAGCGACAAAAGCGCACTAAATGCCTGATTTTGGCCTGGCACGTTCTGGCCTGTTTGGTAGAATGATAGAGTTCTCGATGGTTGTGACCGGTAAATAGTGAGGGCAATCGGGGATGGAAGAATATGTCGTGCAAAACAGTATTAGTTAGGATTCGAAGGAGAAAACGGAGCAACTCAGACAGGACGACGTTTCGTACGACTGCCGAACGCCATCCTTTCGGCAGACCACGAGCGTAACAAAACTCAAAAGGGGCGGGGTTGACCCGAAAATTCCGCCGTTCTCTCCACCATGTCTGGCGTTTGCAGCCGTTTTACGGACAATTTCCAGTCCGAAAGCTCTGGCACTCAGTCCGAGAGATGGCGCGTACGCAGCCGTTTTGCCCGCAAGGTCTAGTCCGAAACGTTAGCCGCTTTCGCCGAAAGATCACTGGTTTGCAGCCGTCAAACGGCCGGTCCAGCCCGAAACGTTCCACGTTTTCCCCGAAATACAACTCGTTCGCAGCCGTCAAACGGCAATTCTAGCCCGAAAGGTTCGCCGTCTTCCTCAGAACTTAACACGTTCGCAGCCGTTCCGCTGGGCAGCTAGCTCCCAGCGCAGCTAGCTGCCTTACGGAACGAATGCTGGAACGAAGGCGAACGCTGCAGTGGATGAGAATGGTGCAACAGGCAGTGAGTGCATCATTGCATACACATTCTACTATTGTCCCACGATGGTACTAGAAACAAGAAATGTAATAAGTTTATTACATTTTCATGTAAGCGTATAATTGAAGCAAAGCAATGAAAAGCATGAGTCCAGATATAGAAAATAGCAAGTTCAACCACATAAATTACTTAGAGGCAGGGTCCGAGTTGAATTTCGATCTCAATATTTCCCGCTGAATCGGAGCGTATGCTACAGGTAATCTCAATGAACGAGCCAAATTGCGGAAACCGCGGTCTTCTTTAAGTTATTCCAGCCACGTCACTGAAACATTTCTGGCCATGAATATCATGCTGTGAACACCGTAATCCTTTACTTCAAAGCTGTTTTTCTCGAAAGTAAGAACTAATAGTTTGTCAAACGTTCAGACGGTGATCAACTTAGCCAGCCCAATCTATCTAATCCAAAATTCGATACTGGAAAAATTTGAACGGACCTTGCTTTTAAATAATCAATAAACTGAACAATAATAACCGCAGCGTGTTTCAGATCAACCCGATCCAAAAATAATACCAGAGGAACAGACTCATCGGCTCAGATACTCGGAGGGGCAACGACAGGTCATCGTGTCAGTGATGAAATGGCTTCGAGTAATTGATAGGATAATCTCAAAAAGAAACGGGGTTGTGGGCAGTGAAGACAGGGCAGGGGACAGTATAATTGTACATGAACAAAATTTTCGAAAGAATTTCGTAAGATTTTTCAAAATTTTTTTGTTCGTTTTAGTTCGTTGGAAATTTTGTCAAACATTTTTTTTTCAGATTTCGCTCGCTTGAAATTTCGTCGAACATTTTTACGATTTTCGTTTGTTCGAATTCTTTTCTAATGAAATTTTTTCGATTTTTGTTCTTTCAAGATCTGAATCGTCCGAACACTAGGTTACGCTGTTTCCTAATTCCTCGGGCCAAGTTGTCGTGGGCGTGACCGAACAACTCCCCTACTCGAATAAATTGTGCTTGGGATCAGAGAATATAAAGCCTTTCTCGCTCACATGAGCCCGGGTGGAGCAAGCAGCTTAACGATCGGTATTGGCAGAATATAACATTGATTAGAAGACTTCAACTTGGTAGGCCCGATAAGCATCACTTCGACCTGTTTTAAATGAGGGAGAAAAGCTATACTTACATGCTCGCAACTTTACTCGTAATCGAACACGTATGGAAAATGCATTTTCTGACTGAGCGTTTTGAATAAAGCGCCGAGTCCAGTTCCGAGAAAAAGGTCCGAAATTTATAAGAGTTTCGAAAACAAGTTCCAAATTTGCGAACGGATTTGGAAAAACTGTCTTCTGTCTCGTCCCGAGCTGCTGGTCAAAAGAATTTATGAGCGCTTTTGAAACATTGGGAAAAGGTATTTCATCAAAATGCCATGATGCAATTTTTGGGTGTTTTGGAAAAAAATCGAATTTTGCCCAAAAGCTGTATGGAGGAGTGATCTAGGGTGCTGAAAACGAACCTGAGGTCCGTTTGTTAAAATTCCAGGGTTCATTAAAGGTAACGGCTTAGAACGGTTAAGAAAAAAAGGAATATAGCGACAATGTGGCTGAGGAGGCGATGCTATAAGACTCACACGACCTTGACTGGAAAGTTTGTATTGTTGAAAGATCAAAAAACGATTTAAAGGGATCATATCGAAGCACTAATTTTGTAAGGCGGAGCACCTGTATTGAAGGGCGCAGCCTGTATTGAGAATCGACGGAAATGAGTGTTTTGGTGGCTCAACATGGTTCACATACGATCTTTCACATTTGTTTTTGACGCTTGCCAAGGCATGAGCGTTCTTATAAGAGCCGTACGAATCCACTTGCGCCGGTATCTCTTCCACTTTTCCAATCGTGTCTACTGCATTTAGTGAATATAAGGGCTTTCCTAGTCAGGGAAAATCATTTGCAATTTATCGACTACTTTTTTTCATAATTCGATTTCTTTCTTGGTTTTTTTTTTGTAAAAACATCTAGTGGTTAAATCGCAAACTGGTTGGTTGTTGAATGAACAACTATTTGTTTTGCTTGTAGTGTTTGGTGCCTTATTGCCTTTGCATCAAAAAGTATTCGAAAAATTTGCAATTTTTCAAAAAACTCACAACTGACCCAAATTGGAGAAATTCCACGATTCTGTTTTGGAGCTATTATCTAGTTCTTAGAACAGTCAAATGTTTCACTAACATGATCGATTTGGAGCTTTGATTTTGGGCAAGGATTAACATTTCAAAGACAAGTTTCGGTCTCAATCAGGGCCCCAAGCAAGTATCTCCAAGACGTTCAAACAAAAAAGCGCAAGGACCTAATTCTCAATCTAATACATACCTATAAACATAGAAAATGGAAATCAAAGAAAATGAAAGAAGCGTAATGATTACAGAAAAATCAAACAGCAATGATTGAACTTATCGCGATTTCCGGAGACCAAAGTCTTTTAAAGGTATAAAAAGGGTATTAAAGGCGCTCCATCGCAATGAATGCTCAGTCGGCATTTCGAGGCCGATCCTGAAAGGTGACTTCAAATCACCTTTGAAGGATCACTTAGAGGCCGGAGAATAACTTTTGGCAGCTGAGTGGATAGTCCCCACGGCTAGGGGGGGGGGGGTGGTTCCGCACACGGAGACAGTGGTGGGAAACATCGGAATAACCCATATGAGGCATCAAGGACGGATCGCTGGCTACTACCGGGTGGATCGCTGGTTACTGGCGGGCGGATGGCGGGGGATGTCGATCCGCCCGCACCTACTGTCTGAGATAGTGTGTCGTCTGTGTTCCTTTTGTAGGAAGCCAGATCCTCTCTGTTTCGAAGTAAAATTTGTTTCCGTTTATTGCGCGTCTTGCTGCGTCTCCTTAACCCCTCACTATCATCATGCTGCGTCTCCCTAACCCCTCACTAACTCACTCTCTCTACCCTCACCCCACACAAGCACGTGAGGGAACAGAGAAAATTTGGCTCCCAAACATAGGATACGTTGCGTACGCGCCGAGATATCATTAATAAGGTACTTATATCGTTGCTTTCGAGCGTGCTACTTAGGCCCAGTGCATAGTTGCGTCGTGGCGTCGGGATGCGGTGTAAGGCCTAGTTCATACTAGTCGCGAAGCGCGACCACGGCAGTGGATCTATTCCAGAGTCTCGACAGATTCTAGTGCAGCTAAAAGAAGCAGCACTTGTGCTATACAGAAGCATTTGCTCAACACACGTGGGCAGGGACTCTGAGTAAGCATACCGCGGCAGTGACAGGAAAGTACCGCGACTCTTCATTGTGCCGCTATGATTCCACGATAGTACCGCAGCAGCTCCGTGATGATTACTGTGCCGTGGGGATTCTTTTGCAGTGTCTTGAGGGTCGGCAACGCTGCGACATTGCAGCGACAGTAATGCGGCAGTTCCGTGTTGGAATCGCACGAACTCCGCGAGGATGCATCAGCGACCACGCGTCGACTACGATTTACTGTTCTGTGTGGTATAACGAGATTGTTACTGGTTCAATAGCCGGAATTTGACGTACTTCCCGGATCTTCTAGGTCGCAATAACGAGCATACCCTCTGTCCCTATCAGATAGAGGACGTAAGCACCGCAGGTGTGTATTTTTGTTATTGGGCCCACCCATTGTATTATGACTCATTTTATATGAGTTACTCGCAGTCGGCCCTATTTTTGTCAGAGCGCAGCCACCGTTCGCAGAGCTGCGGAGCGGCACCATAGCGGAGCCGCAGCTTCACTACCACGGAGCCGCATCGGCGCTACCGCGGAGCCGCGCAGGGGCGGCATGACATTGCAGCTACGACTCCGCTATAGTGCCGCTTCGGTGTCTGTAAGAGCCGAAGCCGCTTCCTCGCGAAGCTGCATCGGCGAGTTCTTTGATTTCCACGAGTTCCCACATGCCTTGTTTTGTTCATCTGATGCCTTGAAATGGAGCTACTCCTTGCTCAAAACGCATCCGGAGCCGCGTCCATGTTGCGCTCAGGGTGACAAATTTGACAATTTCCGGGCCACATAGGTTGCGATCCAGGCCGCATACGTTGCGCTCCGGGTGCTACAGACGAGATTGATTCAAGCAGCGCTCTGAGCGCAACTGTCGGCTGATGACGTCACAGTACATCATACAGCGTACATGGTTGCGCCCCGGGCGCTTTCTATAAACCGATTTCAGCAACACAACTGCAAAAATCGATACCTCGACGCGGTTCAGACGCTTCGCTGATCGATTATCGCACCCATTTTAGCTAATCGATTCTTCAAGGAAGAAGCCACACATTCACCAAATTACCCCACCCCACTGAATTCCCTTGGATTTATGTGACCCTTAATTGTCCCTTTTCTGAGCTAGTGCTGATTATGAAATATAGTTCAGTTTCGCGTTCAGTCCTCATTAACACAATCGTAGGAGCGAAGCGGTTGTTTTAAAAACTTCAACTATGAAAATCAAGAAATCATTCTCAAAACAACCGCTTCGCTTCTACGATTGTGATAAATGAGACTTTGCGGACTGAACATGATTGTGGAACTACTCACTACTCTGATAGGTGGGTCAGTGGCCTGTGTCCTCAAGAAAAAAACGTTTAAATTTAAACCACTGCTGGCTCGGCGGTTTAATTCTCGGTGATTGAGATTTAAACCGCCACGCCAGCCGCGGTTTGAAATTACACGTTTTTTGTTGAGGAAACAGGCCGTAGATCTAACCATACCTTAAAGCCTAATTTTTTCTAAGAATTCTGCAGCTTCATGCCTATTCTCCTGAATTGAAATGTCGATCATGTCAATGGACATTGTATGCGATTTTATCCTGGAATCAGCACGCTAACAAGGGAAGTATAAAAAGCGTAGGTCGGATCTGCCAAAACGACTAGTATGGTTAGTATCTTTTCTGGCTCAATAGTAAAAATGCGCAGTATCCCGCCGCGAGCAGCAGGTTTAAAAAAGTTATGAGCATTTTTTAAGCCTGGCGAAAAGGCAAGGGTTCCCATCAGGCATTTTTTTTTGGAGTTTCAAAAAAGTTCCTCGGATTTAGCTCAAAATTTGTATGTTGGGGTAATCAAGGGTGGCGAACACGAATCTGGAGTCTATTTGTCAAAATTTTGAGGTTTACTGTAGGTTACGGTAGGTAACATGTCATTTAGGGGTCAAAACCCACCTTAGTATTCTGAAAATCGACAAACGGACGTTAAATTCGTATTCTTCACCCCGAATAACCCCCGTATAAAAATTTTGAGTAAAATCTGATATTTTGACCAAACTACCGTATACCCACCGTAATCTACCGTGATCTGCAAATAATCTATGAACGGACTCCAGATTCGTGTTTAGCACTCCAAATAACCCTCAGAAAATGATTTTGAGCCATATCTATCGTAGAAAACCGGAAATCTCGAAAGTGGCGTTTTTCCCTCGAAATTTTCCCCGGTTGGGAAGCTTCAAACGAAATGAGCCGAAAACTTTTGGAAATCGACTAATAAATCTCAAAATCGTGATACGCGCCCCAAAAAACCCATCTGGGAAAATTTTAAGTCAAATCTGGAACATTTTTCCAAAACGCTTCCAGAGCCCTCAATTGGTAGAAATAAGCGCCCAACCGAAAATCCGTGCAAGTCCAAAACGCTATCAGTCTGGACAAAGTACGGAAAATGTTCGTTCATCCAAAATTTGTTCAGGGGGGTGGTTTTGGGTGCTGAACACACTCATGAGGTCCGTTTTCGGATTTTCCGAAGAATAACGCGATTTTTGGAAGGTGCAAAAAGCACAAAAATTGAGCTTTATAGGCTTGTAACTTCTTGGAACCTGCGGCTCGCGGCGGGATACTGCGCAATTTTACTATTGAGCCACAAGAGATACTAACGACACTAGTCGTTTTGGCAGATCAGACCTACGCTTTGCATACTTCCCTTGTAAGCTGTTCCCTCGCGCGCTTGTGCGGAGCGAGGGTAGAGACAGCGAGAAAGTGTGGGGAGAAGGATACGCAGCGTACGGGAGCAAAGGCACGCGATGAATGGAAATAAATTTCACTTGCAAACAGATGATAAGCCGAATATCGTATTTTAGGACACTTAAAATGAGTATTAATGCCAATAAACCCTCCCAAATCAGATGTTTTTTCCGATTTCGGACTTTTTGAATTTTCGGAGTGGATGATTAAATTTCGGAATGAATAAATTGAAATATCCTTGCGATTCGTTTTTCTCATTTTTTCGAAATGATCAAATAAATCCGAAATATTTCCTGAATATTTGCAAACATGAATATTTGCAAAATGCGTTCGGAAAGTCATGGTAACTTTTCATTTTTTGAATACGGTCTAAATATTGCACAAATATGGAGAATACAGTGAATTCTAGGATGATCGAATATTGAGCGCAAATGGAGGAGAAAAAATCAATTACAAGCCCCACAAGAGAAACAGTGAGAATCCCGCTCAAAAATCGCAGGAAGCCCGTATGCTCTTCCTTGTTTCAACTGATTCATACAATTTCGAAATGCGAGCGTCAGTCAACCCGGAGAGCAACCTGAACGCACTGCTCGTTGCAATCACAACCGAAACGCACCGCAAGTTCGAATATCAACTGTTCTGCGTTTCGGTTGCAGTGGGCGGGGAGAGGCAGAGCCGGTTGCGCTCGGGGCCTGCTATTGTGTGAATGAATAAGAATTATAAAAATGTTGACAAAAGTAATGAAAAAAGGGGAAAAAATAGAGCGGCACATGCGATTAACTTTTGGGTGAATCTGAGAGATGAGGTTTTTGCCGTTTGCCGTTTACCGGTCCTTTTTGGAATTTTCTTGCCGGTTGCCGTTTGCCAAACTCAAAATCGTTTGCCGCACATCCCTGCTGCCAATCGTTGCCGAAAGCAAACCTGGGGCTCAACTGCTAGGTTTTCAAAAACTTCGGCGTTCAGGTGACGAGTCTCGTTCATCAGTTGTTCAGAAACCACCAAAAATGCTTAGTATGAGCAAAGAGAGTTAAATTGGAAAGTTTTTTCAGCAAGTTGAAGTTCGAAAACGGGATTAGTACCCGAAAACAGACTGGAACATTATACAAGCGAAAAAAACGAACACCTGAAGAGTGAATGCACGAGAGGACAGCGAAAGAGAAAGAGCAAGCGTTGTCGAGTTGACAGGAGTCGAATAGAAAGTTGATCATTGACGTGATTTCACGCGCTCGATAATGCTGCCGGCAGAAGGCCGGCGATTGCACAGCCTGCCGGCCAAAAGCCAGCGCTGGCATTTTCGGCAGGTGCACGGGCTGTCCGCCAGCCCGATCCATATCTGACGTATTCTACGGCGCTCCGATCCCTAGTTTGTTTGAGGTTCCTGCGGTAACACGAACTCAGGGCAACTGTTATAGGACGTGGGCGGGGTGGACCAATGGGTTGGCTGGCCCACGAGATTTTCACCCACTTCTAATCGTTTTTCTTCACACTTTCGTTCTTACTCCTCTCTGATTCTCAGAGGGAGCCAAACCTTACATTTTGGTCGAAAAACGGGCAACTTTTCTATCGTGAACACTGCTTTTGAATGTATTCTTTTGTTGCACATGTAACTTATCTAGGCTGTGGAAAGTTGTAGGTAAATAGTCTATTGACGGGTATGTTACATGACATATTGCGCGTAACATACATTTTTACATTTGACTGTGACGTTGCAGCCCATTTCCAAAGGAAGTATACGACAAAGTCTGGAGGGGAGGGGGACTCAGACCTGTGCATCGTCGCGGGTTCAATTACCCAGGTTTGGGTAATTGGTCCCGCCTAGACGCTGCAGGTCCCGCCCAACCGCTGGCGGCCTCAGATGGCACTCGGCGAGTAGGACGTGTGGCACGTCGATGTGGCGGTTGTGTCGCGTGTCCGTGTGCCAGTCGCGTCGCGTGTCGGTGCCAGGTTACGTTTAACAACATTACAAGCTACACGCAATATTGTGTATGTTGCGTGTAATATTGTGGCAAGTTACTCGTGACTTTAGTCGAAAATCTCGCTAAGGTATCCTTTCCGAGTGAAATTTATTTCCGTTAATCGTGTGCGTCTGCGCGCGTACGCTGCGTCTCCTTCTCCCCACACTTTCTCGCTGTCTCTACCGTTCCGCACAAGCACGCGAGGGAACAGAGTAAATTTGACTCGGAACCAGAGGATACACGAAACATCGTTTAAACTTACATGCGAATTTGAAGGCAGTGTTCACGATAATTTTCGATTGTGAGGTAAGTCGCTGAATCGATTGCTTGGCCCCCACGTAGAGCTAGAATGACGAAGAAACCAAGAAAAACGGACCAGAAGAGCACGAAATCCTTTACTCTCACCCCACCTTTTTACTCTCACAAGAACTGTTTGTTGTGACAATGAGATCTTATGTGGATCTGTCGTTTGCAATTCTCTACTCTCTGTTGCTCCATTCTTTCCTTCGGACCCGAACTAATGCTGTTTTGCCTTAAATATTCTTCCATTTTCGAATGACCCCATTTTTCATCGGTGACAACCACCGTGAACATGTTCATCCATTCGGGCAACTAGTCTAGGCCAAAGAATAATGTCACCGAAATAAGACGATTTAGTGCGTTTCTCGCAGTTTCTTCGTGAATTTGGTAACAATTGGTTGCCAACGCATTGTTTTGAGTGGAAAACTCGGGAACGAAAATCATCGTGAACACTGCCTTTAAAGTAAGTTGCGTGGAGCCATAACGCAACTTGCGTTAAAGTCTCAGGTACCTTCTTCAGAAATTCCTGAGCAGGTGACTCCTAGATTGACACATGTGTCCTCCGAAGTGATAGGATGTAATGCGTGACGCCGCGTGCGCACCACATACTGTGCTTATCAGAACGGAATTTCGGTCCACTACCGCTGTTGCAGCACGTACCATGTGATCGGGCTGGGACAATATTTGATCTTGTTGGCACTACATGGGCTCCCGGCACGATTAAACAATGATTATTTTCAAGCTGCGTGCTTCAACAGCTGTTGTCCTCAACTGCAGACCGGAATTTCGTCAATGAAACATTTTCCTAAAACGCTTCCAGAGCCCTCAGTTGGTGGAAATAAACACCCAACCGAAAATCCGTCAAAACGCTGTCAGTCTGGACAGAGTACGGAAAATGTGCCTCTACCCAAACTATGCTCAGGGGGTAGTTTTTGGCGCTGAACACATTTATTAGGTCCGTTTCCGGATTTTCCGAAGACTAACGCGCTTTTTGGGAGAAACAAAAAGCACAAAAAAATGAGTTTCTAAGCTTGTAACTCCCTGGAACCTGCAGCTCGGGGCGGGATACTGCGCAGTTTTACTATTGAGCCGCAAAAGATACTAACGACACTAGTCGTTTTGGCAGATCCGACCTACGCTTTGTATACCTCGGTCCACTACCTTGTTAGCTCGGTTCTCTCTACATAATGTAGCAATTCGGCATTTGCCGTAGAAAGTCTACTTACTACATATTCCGTCAATTTCAAAATTTCTGGGCTAGAAAACATTGTTTTGTTGGAAAAATCATTTGCAGAGTGCATACTCTCTGCGCAGAGAACATAATGACATCACCTGTTCTATTTATTACGCGAATCATGTCATATGCTGTAATTCGGCGAGTTCTCGAGGATGACCGCAAGCTGAGAATATTCCCCGCTGTCGATTCTGCAGGTGGTTTAAGAGGATTTACGGTTTAAAGTCTCTATTCTAACTTATCAATGAAATGATTCCAGATATACAAACATTGATCGGGACGATGTCTCGCGACTGCCTGAGCAGACTGCTTGAAGTGCAAGTGTGTTGTTTCGATTTCGAGATTATACGGCAGTTTCTTGCATAGTGATAAAAAAAATAAAAACATTTAAATAAAAATAAATGCTGCAATATTGTGTATTGATGAGCCAGTTATCTTACATTTGGGAAACCTTCTTACACTTACTTTTGCAATTAACTTCTCCGAATACTTTCCAGATTGGTGATATTGCTCGAAGAGAGGAAGCCGAACGAAGAGTCAGAATGGCAATCGAGACTATCGATATGCATTTTCAGAGTTCCAAGAAAGAGGTTCATAACAGTATCGCGAAACAGAGCAAAATCTTGATTTGAAAAAATTTTTCTCGTCCCTAACTGATTTGGAAGGCTAAAGTGTTGTTTAGAAGTACAATACCCACCCTAAGTTCTGGTAAAAAGGCGAAAAAAAACGCGGAAAATCGCTTTTTTTGTCTTTTGATCATACCTCTCTTCAAAGTGGACGATTTTCAAACTTGAAGACACTTTTGGAATCAGCTTCGATCCCTCTTTCTTTTCGATCAATACATTGCTTACTCTGAAACAAGGCATATAGGGTTGACACAATCAATCGAGTGGGTGAAAAGTGGGTCAAATGTGGGACTGGGTGTACTCTAGTTTATTTGAATTTTCGACTTTTTTTTTCATTTTACAAATTTTATTTTTTTATATTTTTATTTTTTTCTAAATTTAATCTCACTTCTCTTCTAGGTATTATTTATTAACTACTCATTTAGTTACTTGCTTGAAACTTTTTGGTTCCTAACTATTTTGGCTTTTCTACTGGTATTTAATACTCATTTTAATTTGGTTTATTTGATTTTTATATGAATTTTCACGGTAATTTGAATACTTATATTATTCAATTTGATCAACATAACTATCGCTTCATCTGAAAAATGGTTTTGATAACAATAAAAATATTATTCGGTTATGAATCGTTTCAACTGTGACTTCAGACAAAGAATTCATAACACTAAAAACCTCTAGTCTTCGATGTAGGAGCAAATTCACGTTTCAATTGTTTGTGTCAATACTGAAAATTTCTTGGAGTTTTCATTTTCAAAATCCGAAAATACCATCCGTCGCCCTGATTTCTAGAATGTTTTCAAGTTTGTAAAAACAGTTATTTTTCGGAATAGGTATGACATATTTCGCCCTTTCACGAAGTTGAATTTTTATAGGAATGTGGAGAGAACCCTCTGTACTATCTTTGTTGTTGCGGGAAAGAATTCCTTACAGTACTCGCTTTTAAAATCTCCTTGCAATCGGTGAGTGAATAATTGGTCGTAGACCACCCAGCTGCCAGGGTGCGCGGCCGCGGCGCATCACCTTACTGATGTATCCACCTAGCGAAAGTTGTGACTCAACCAATTGACCGCTCTTCGACAAATGCAGAGAGCAATCATTCATTACAAGGAATAGTGATGGATCCTCGCTATGTTTTCTAGCGCTTGCACCCTCGAATACAGCTGTTCGAAGAAAGATTATCAGGAACGTTTATTCAATTAACAATCAGATGAGTTGTGTGAACACAAAAAATCCCGTGCATCAATCGTCGAATTCGAAGACATCTGCGCTGTGAGTGGGCGACGCAGACGACCCAAGCAGACCATCTTCGGATAGAGCGGCGTGAGACGTTTCATCAGCGACTGTGGTTCCCTTTACCCTGCGCACTCTTCCATTCAGGGCTTTCTTCACGCTCTGCCAAACGCTGTTTCTCGCATTTTGCGATACGTTGAAATATTTGTAGACTGCCTGAAAGTCCGGGCGTCCGGAAACTTTCAGTCCGGACGTTGTACAACACCGCTCGTAGGATTTGGTCATAAGGCGCGCGAGGTCGGGTTTTAGCGTCTTGTTCGCCTTTTCTGTTTAACTCGCTTCAAAGCCAACTCTGAGAGGAACTCGGGCACATCCTCACACACTCGCGGGGGTCGGTGGCCGGTTGAGGGGAGTTGAACAGGTAGCGTGCTGCCGCTCGAAACGAAAAAAGGGGCGGGCTGAGCCCGAAAACTCCCCCCATTCATGCCGAAAACTCCGCGTATCAACCTCCCACCGACCCTACAATGCCACGTCACAGTTGAGCCGTTCACACCGAGAGCTCTGCCTAATCACCTCCCACCGACCACTCAATGTGACGTCACACCCACGTGTTTACACCGAAAGTTTCGCCTGATCACCTCCCACCGACCACCACCTACCAATCCTGCAGTCGCGGGCGCCAGTGGCAGCGTTGGCGATTGAACCTGCCACCGACGCCACCCAGAGCGCCGATATTCCGAACAATGCCAACCATGACAAGCACAAACAACTCACATCCAAGCGCAGCGTATACATTGTGGGCTGCCATTTCCGCGCTCTACACGAGAGAGTATCAGAGAAAAACAGTGCAGACACTGCAACACGTTGACCCGAAAACTCCGCCACATATGAGACATTACCACGAAAACTTCGGCAGTTATGAGTCATGCCGAAACCTCCGCCGATCAGCCAGGGGCCGGATTCATCAACGTTCGGTTGGGTTTGGGTTGGCGCACGGTAAGACTGACCGAATCTGCTGGGTTGGTTAGCGAGCTACCAGCCTCCTGCGCTTGGTAGCGCTGACCCACTTACCAACCCAGCGGCGCGTGGGTTGGTAAGTTGATGAATCGCTCAAATCGCATTGGAATGGTAGGTTAGGGGCGCTAACCGTGGGTTAGCACTTTGATGAATCCGGCCCCAGATCCGATCAATTTCATTGCAAAAGGGGCGTTTTAACCTGCCACCGACCCCCGCGATTGCCTGAGTCAGTGCGGTGACGCTCCGCGGCCGCGCGCCCTGGCAGCTGAGTGGTCTGCGACCAATTATTCACTCACCGATTGCAAGGAGATTTCAAAAGCGAGTACTGTAAGAAATTCTTTCCCGCGACAACAAAAATAGTACAGAGGGTGCTCTCCACATTCCTATAAAAATTCAACTTCGTGAAAGGGCGAAATATGTCATACCTATTCCAAAAAATAACTGTTTTCACAAACTTGAAAAATTTCTAGAAATCAGGGCGACGAATGGTATTTTCGGATTTTGAAAATGAAAACTCCAAGAAATTTTCAGTATTGACACAAACAATTGAAACGTGAATTTGCTCCTACATCGAAGACTAGAGGTTTTTAGTGTTATGAATTGATTGTCTGAAGTCTTAGTTGAAACGATTCGTATCCGAATAATATTTTTTTTTGTTATCAAAACGATTTTTCAGATAAAGCGATAGTTATGTTGATCAAATTGAATAATATAAGTATTCAAATTACAGTGAAAATTCATATAAAAATCAAATAAACCAAATTAAAATGAGTATTAAGTACCAGTAGAAAAGCTAAAATAGTTAGGAACCAAAAAGTTTCAAGCAAGTAACTAAATGAGTAGTTAATAAATAATACCTAGAGGAGAAGTGAGATTAAATTTAGAAAAAAAAATAAAAATATAAAAGAAATTAAAATTTGTAAAATGAAAAAAGTCGAAAATTCAAATAAACTAGAGTACACCCAGTCCCACATTTCAGCAGCTCATATTGACCCACTTTTCACCCACTTGATTGATTGTGTCAACCCTATATGCCTTGTTCCAGAGTAAGCCATATATTGGTCGAGAAGAAAGAGGGATCGATGCTGATTCCAAAAGTGTCTTCAAGTTTGAAAATCGTCCACTTTGAAGAAAGTTATGATCAAAAGACGAAAAAAGCGATTTTCCGCGTTTTTTTTTCGCCTTTTTACCAAAACTTAGGGTGGGTATTGTAACAAGGAAAGTGCGGAAGTTCATCTAGACATGAGTCATAATGCGTATAATAAAAAGCACAACTATTGGCAGAGTGGAGCCCTAATCTGGAATTAGTTTTGCTCTTCACTTAGCAGAATGTTTAAAATAAGATATTGTGCATGCTTCATCGAAATCGCCTTGATCCTTCAGATAGTCGAAAACCATCGCACGAAATCAGAGTCGAGCTTGTCTCCAACGTTGGTTCGACGTGCTCCATCAGTGGTACAGAAGGAGCTTTCAGACAATGAATCATATGTTAAAGTTGAAAGAAAGCAGAGTAGGTATGAGAATCGCTCATAACAATGGAATCATATAGCGTCACCTACCCAATTATTGCAGGTTCATAGTTTCACCAGGAAAAGTCGTTGAGCCACCGACTACAGCCCGCCGAAATTCTCTAACGAGGAGAAATGCGTTCTGTAGTTTGGAGTCCTACGATTCAAGAACAGGGGTTCTGCGGAAAGGTAAGTGCTTCAATCACCCGCTGCAGTTGCGTTGACAGTTCATTTAGAGCGAGATGATGACACGAAATCGTTGGGATCAAACGAGGAACACGTACAGAAACATCACTTGTCGCTTCATAACATAACTGACTATCACACGCTAGTCAAGAGTGAGGAGTTAACTTGACGTATTTTTCATATAAGTGTTCACGATAAGAATCGTTTTTCTGCTTCTCCACCTATCTTGAAGACGGTCCCATGCTGATTCCAATGTTGTTTCTGGAATCGTACAGAACCTTCTAGAAACGGAGTTGTGGTCCCTCAAAAATTGAGCTAGGGAAAATGGTGGACGAGTGGTCCGAGGCTTGTAACTTTCGTCTTTTGCAGCCGATGTATGCAAGCTGACCTGAGTAAAGAGAGAAGTTGGGAATAAAGGAAAGAACGGGGCAATTGATCGGAAACCATCGCTCATCTCACAATCTCGAGCATTCATTTGTTCACGTCGGTGGGCGTGGAAAGTGCATCTGGGTGTGACGAGCTTATGAGTGTCCGACTTTGGGGCCGTAGGGGACCGCTCCAAGCTCATTTTTCTTAGCTTTTTCAACGTTATGGTTGCGCTAGGCCCCGCAGCTGTCGATCTCCACCAAAAAATCAGACATGGTTTTTATCGTAGACACTGCCTATAAATGCGGAAAGCGTGTCTATCGCGAGTCGCCCGGTTGCGTGCTCAAATCGTGTTCAACATACGAACATGCGCATTGGAAGATTCCTGTTTTCGAAGAATTTCTGATAGAAGGGATTAAAGGCAGTGGTTGCGATAAAATATGCTTGCCTTCTTTTCCTCTCTGAACACCTTTCTGGGTTTATAGTAGTAGAACCAATGAGAAAAAAATCGCGGAAAAACCTCTGTTTCGGGCCAAATTTGAAGCCTGACCTTTCTTGTCTTTTGATGATGGACGAGCCCACTCCACATCATCGGCAGCGATGATCTCTGATATCAAGAACATCAGCTGGCTTGAAATTGAATTTCATTCAATGAACATTACTCATTTAGTCAAAAGCATTGACTGAAGTGCTTGCTTTCATTGTTCAACTGCTTTTATTAGGTAAATCTGCATTCATTTCTTCCTCTGAATGTCGATGATTTTTGACTGCTCGGCATGAGGCTGCTATCTTTTTTTGCGGTGCTGTGCACGTGTGCACTAACTGAGTCCTAGAAACTCTAATCCTAGCCCATTTTTCGCCGCGCTACCTTCATAGTTTTCAGCTGTTTTATATCCAAGCTGATCTTTTAGTTTTTAGATAACGTTTTTCATCGCGAGCACTGTCTTTAACCTACGTAAGTATGATAGTTTAGAGACACAGTACACCCTCAGATATGAATTTTGAGATTTTCATGTAATTGTGTAGAAGATCCCTCCTGTATAACACGTGCCAAATGCGAGATCTCAATGCCCCCAAATAAGCGGGATATAAGCGACCACCACGGGCCCGACCCCCTCCAGCCACCACCATAGGCCCGGCCCCCTACCAGATTTTTGATCTAAATAGCGGCTAGATGAATGGATTAATTTCAATCGAGTCGTCGTTCTCCACTCCCATTCCGATCTATCTCCTCATCCTGTTTTGTTCTCATGCCGCGACTGCGATTCAAGAAAAATACAGGCCTGAGACAACTCGTCCACGAAATTTTTGCCTTCAGAATACAGGTATTCTCAAGGAGCCATATCTCCGTTCGTAGGGGGTCTCGGACGATTTCAGAAATGACATTCTGATCAGAGTGTGATCCTCTCCAAGATTAAGGTAAAGCCTAAAAAATAATTCTCTGGGTGTCCTGTGCCTCTATAGGCAGTGTGCACGATGATTTTCGTCCCCAAGTTTTCCACTCAAAACAAGGCGTTGGCAACCAAGTGTTACCAAAATTACGAAGAAACAGAGAGAAGCGCACTAGATCGTCTTATTTCGCTGACATTATTCTGTGGCCTGGACTAGTCTGATTGGATGAACATGTTCACGGTGGCTGTCACCGGCGAAAATTGAGGCCAATCAAAAATGGAAGAATATTTTAGGCAAAACAGTATTAGTTAGTGTTCGAAGGCAAGAACGGAGCAACACAAAATAGAGAATTGCAGAAGACGGGTCCACAAACGATTTCATTGTCACAACAAAGAGCTCCACTGAGAGTAAAGAAGCGGCGTGAGAGTAAAGGATTTCGTGCACCTCTGGTGCGTTTTTCTCGGTTTCTTCGTCATTTCAGTTCTACTCGGGGGCCTAACAATCTAATTAGCGATTAATCTCAAAATTGAAGATTATCGTGAACACTGCCTTTAAGGCACAAAATATTTTAAACGTTGCAAATTTTATGGCACCAGACGATCACAAGAAGGGACCGCGGGAATGTGAAGGACTTTATGGGTTTTTAGGAACTTGGCTTCTAAGTTTAGGATTTTTTGTGGCCTTCTAGATGCTTCTCTTCTTCGTCAGTCTACCTCTGCAAGTTCATTAAACTAAGATACCGTCGGTGTGTGAATATTTCTAAGTATTCAGGCTATATGAGGCAGGCAAAAAAGTATCTGCACTATATGCAGTTTGGTCATTCCAGACAGGAGAAGCAACCAATGAGCATGTACGACTTGTCTCATGAAGAAGTGGGTTTCATTTCGAGTGTGAGCTCTTATATAGCATTTTTAGTTTAGCTCTATAATATTGGTACTCTATTGTCGGTTGCAAGACAGGTCAGCAGACGTAGTTTGGCCGATGTTAATTTGTTTGGGACAGCTACACATCCAATAGCGATGTGTAGCTATTCTAAGCAAATGAACATTGGTTGAACTGCACCTGCTGATCGACCTGTTGTACCGAAACATGTACTGAGTGGTCCACAGCAATATGTAGCAACATCGTTGGCCCGCACTACAGGGTGGCCGAAAATTATCGTCGTCAAACCAGAGGTGCTGATTCGGCTCGAACCCTAAAATGATTCTCAAAATTCATTAGGTTCGACGATCATAATTCATCGGATAACCTCGTAGTGGCCACTATAGTGAGGATCGAATATTCGAGTCCGAATAAATATTCGAATTTTTCGAACCAATTTTTATGCGAACATTTAAATATTCGAAAAGTGTGAATATTCGAATATTATTCGAATTTGGCTGTTCGCAAAAGGTGAAAATTCGAACATTATTCGAATTCGACTATTCGCAAAAGGTCAATATTCAAATATTATTCGAATTCGATTATTCGGAAAAGGTGAATATTCGAACATTATTCGGATTCGATTATTCGCAGAGGTGAATATTCGAATGTTATTCGAGTTTGAATACCCGAGCTGATTTAACAAAAAATATGAAAATCAGCTCTAATGTATGAAGGATTCAACATACCTTTCAAGACTGAATTCATTTTGTTCACTACTCCATTGTTCCATTTTTCCGAACGCAAGAGCTAAATTTTTCCCCACACCGTCTGACGAGGCTACTAGGACGGTTCTAACAGGGGGAGCCACATGGCAATCGCACTTGGCCACGCCCATTTTTTCATGCCGCCGCGCAATGATAACACCAACCATAGCTTCGTTAGGTGGAGCCATGTACTCCACCAACCTTCACCATTGGGAAAACCGGTGACAACCGGTGAAACGCCCCGAAAAAAAATGAAAGTGACTCAACACTCATGGAAGTCATTTTCAAGATTGGGTGGGTGTCACTGCCGATTTTTCGTCCATAACTTTTTCGTGCTTGTAGATAGGCCTTTGGTGAAAGTCGTTTTCGGTATTCACATACAATTCTGCATTGAAAAACGCTTTCAGTTTTAAAAAACACGTTCTTCTTCTTCCAGCCGAATTCAGTTTATAAAGTGCATTTTTAGCCTAAAATTATTAGTTTTTCGTCCATAACTTTTTTGTGCGTGGAGATAGACCTTTGGTGAAGCTTGCTTTAAAAATTTCGATGGAATTCTGCTTCAACTTGTGCTTTCAGTTTAAAAAAATATTTTTTCAATCCTTCAACCTAATTCATTTTACGAAGCACCGGTTTTTCGCTTATAACTCTGAAAGTTGAAGATAAGGTTCTGATGAGGGCTGTTTTTGGAATCTGCGTAAAATTCTGCGTCGAATGATGCATTGGGTTCCTAACTTTGCTTGCTCCATAAGCCAGCCAGGTCGGTGGAGTCGAGCTCCATAGTTATCTCCATAGGGTGCTCTCGCCTCTATGGTTTAAATGAGAGATGCAGAGTTCTGCTGAAGTCAACAGCGGGGCTGGGCTCCACCGACCTGGCTGGTTTATGGGGCGAGCAAGGTTAAGAACCCGATACATCATTCGGCGCCGAATTTTACAGAGATTTCAGGAACAACCTTTACCAGAACCCTATATTCAACGGTTATAAAGAGTTATAGGCGAAAAACCGGTGTTTCGTAAAATGAATTAGGCTGAAGGATCGAGAGAATATTTTTCCAGACTGGAAACGCTATTCGATGCGGAATTTTATGGGGATTCCGGAAACAACCTTCACGAAAAGGCTGCCTCCTAGGGTAAAAAAGTTATGGACGAAAAACTGATTGCTTTTGGTGAAAGAAACGTTATTTCATAAATTGAAATCGGCTGAGAGATTGGGAACGTATTTTCTCAAATTGAAAACATTATTTGACGCAAAATTTCATGAAGATTTTGGAAACAGCTCTGTTCAAAGCTCCATCTAAAAGGACAAAAATGGTATGAGCGAAGAACACGTAGTTTTTCAAAAATTGCTTGAAGAAATTTTCCGACAATTTTCGACTCCAAGACAGCTCAAAGCAAATTTTTCATGACCTAGGCAGATCATTTCATTAAAAATGGTGAACTTCAAAAGGAGGTCATCTAACTGAAAAAAATGTTTCAAAATTAATGATTAAAAATAAAAATACATTGAATGCAAGAAAACGAGGATTAAGAAATCGTCAAATTTTGAAGTTGCAGGTCTATAGGGAACCTTCACCATTCCCCACTCAGGTATCCTAAACAACCTTCACCTCTCGGACCGTTGTCTCCACTCCAACAAACCTATGACACCAACCCGGGGTTTTCCTTCCCTTCCAAAATCGTTGCGGCGCGGAGAAATAGGGGTGCCGCGATAACAAGCGGGGGAGGGGGGTGCTAAGCACAGATTTGACATCCGTTTCCGGTGTTACGGAAGGTTGCGGCAAAGTGCCGTGGTTTGTCGATGTTTTAGACTTGGCCGTGCTATCTCGCCAGTCAGGCCACTTGTCCACTGCATATGGTCACACCAATTTCTCCGCGCCGCAACGCTTCTGGCAGGGGAGAAAACCCCGGATTGGTGTTATAATTGCGCGGCGGCACGGAAAAATGGGCGAGCCCAAGTGGGATGGCAATTGGTACTCCCCCCCCCCCTTCTAGTGATAGCACCGATGTGGCTAAAACTTCGCCAAGAGGCTTTTCTGAGCTGTGGATTGAGAATCTCCTATCCTTTTCGCAATTTCTGAAGAATTAATGGCTCAGACAAAAAGACAAATACGCGCTCCCCCCCCCACTGAAAGCCGCCAACGGGATAGTGGCCGTGTGGAGCGCAAAATCCGAAGTTTTGTCGCCCACGGTAGTAGCTATCGCGGGGGCGGTAGCGACTGTCGTGGGCGAGTAGCTGCTTCCTGCCCTGGTGATAAGCCTCTCTGAGCTTTTTGTTTTCAAAAATATACTCACGCACCGGTGCACGACGCGGCCGCACGCCAACACGCGACCCGGCCAGTGTACCGAGCACCAACTGGGACCACCAGCGATTGAGCAGGGCCTTCAGCGTCCAGGCAGAGCCAAGTACCGCGAAATTGGGCAGTTGAACAGAAGGCATTGCCTTCATCCGTGTCCTGGCTCCGAACCGCGTCGTATGCCTCCCTTGGAAACTAACGTCTAGAGCGTCCAGCATCTTTTTGGGGGCACGCTTTGCCCGTTATGGGCACGCTCTCGTGTCAGAAGGGCTAACACTCGCCTATCGCGTGTCTCCGGGAAAGTGGGAAGATCGGAGTGAGCGTCGAGCTCCTTTTTATCTGAGAACATTTAGGGGTAGGTTCTCTACGCAAATTTTCAGTCATATCGGAGACTTCAACGATATAATTACCCTATACTTACCGTGATCTTTCGAAGCACCGAAAGTGGACCTCTTATTCATGTTCAGCACCTCGAATAAGCTCCTCAGGCTAAGTTAGAGCGGAAAAGTTGATTTTGTAGCATTCTTTGCGTTGTAGCCCGTACAGGTTTAGAGATGAGTCGTGCCTTATTAATTTCATTTGTAGGTGGAAATAAAGCTTTAGAAGAAAAATTCAACTTGTTATTGCCGCTCACTTCGTAGTTGCGCGATATTGCTATGGATGCTTAAATTATTCGTCATTCGAATATGTACTGGAATTTCGAATATTTGTTCGTTCGAAATAAGAAATAAACGAATTTATTCCAAATTCTCTCGTTCGAAATGAAAAATGAACGCATTTATTCGAAATTTATTCGTTCGCAATAGGAAATGAACGAATTTATTCGAAATTCGTTCGTTCAAAATAAGAAATGAACGGATTTGTTCGAAATTCGTTCGTTTAAAATAAAAAATGAACGAATTTATTCGAAATTCGTTCGGTCGGAATGAAAAAATCAACGAATTCATTCGAAATTCGTTCGTTCGAAATATGAAATGAACGAATTTATTCGAAACTCGTTTGTTCTAAATAAAAAAATCCACGAATTTATTCGAAATTCGTTCGTTCGGTTCCTTTTCAAAATGTCCTCACTCTAGTGGCCACTAGACTTGGGACCGAATCGAATAAATATTCTAATAATATTCGAATAATTTGAAAATTTGAGTATTCGAATATTCGATTCATTCGGGAATTTCAATTTTGTGCTTTACTCGAATATTCGATTGATTCGGGAATACAATTTTCGGAATTAATCCGAATACCCGGAAAAATTCAGTGCCCCACATTCGAATTAGACAAAACCTATTTCGTTTATCTTTGAAAAAGAAACCCTTCGAAGTATCTTTCTGCGAAGTGAGCTATCTATTTTTGTGTGTACGATTTCCGCTGTTCGTTCTTAGCGCAGGTCTCCCGTTGCGGGCTGTAGAGTTCACCGCAATGTTAAAAGGACATGGTGCGGTTGCGGTCACGCACTAAAACTACGGTGGAAGACGCCTAATTTCAATCGACAGCAGAGTTGATTCTTGGGGTGAGTTACCATTTTTCTTTTTTTCTTACTTACTTCGGCATTACTTTTCTTTCTGACTCTTACAGTATTACGAATAGGGACTTTTCTTGATGTGCAAGAGATTTTTCCCGTTTTTTTTTTTCGATTTCAAAACAGGATTTGAAAAAACACCTCGAGGCCCCAACAAACTGCTTATTTCCCTCACGCACTAAGAATAGCCCCTATTCGCAATATGTAAACATATAGAAACAAATTTAATGCCAAAACAAACAAGAAAACCGTAACTTACAGAGAAAATCAGCTGTTCTGTCGATCGATATTGAAATTAGGCGTCTTCCAACGTAGTTTTAGGGTGTGACCGCAACCGCACCATGTCCTTTTAACATTGCGGTCAACAGTACACAAGCACCAGCGCCTATGGGGTCGATTGGAGTCCCGCCGCCGGAAGGTGCGGCAGCATGCAAAGGAGGAGTATCGATCATGCGGAGCGGCAAGATCAATCCTCCTCCACTGCATGCTGTCATGCCTTTGGCCGGGATCATACTTCCCGCGACCAGCGACAGTGCACATCAGGCATATCGATTTTCGGTCGATATGGATGGTAAACATTGCGTCGCGTCGCTTGTCGCTGGAAGTATGATTCCGGCCTTTGAGCGGCGGGACTCTATCCAGGCCCTATCGATCAGGGGCGGTGCTATCCGAAGCTGCCGCAACAGGCCGGACTGCTAGCCGTCGCCCATTGGCGCCGGGCCGCCTCCGCTAAACCAATAGTGTGTTTTCCTGCTAACATTATTTTAGGCCGTCGCCGCCGTAATGGTGGATAGAGGGTATCCACGAAAGTGTGGCTGCCCCCTACCCGCCATTCCGGCAGCTATACTCTGTTTATCTTGAACTGCACAGAACACGGTCCGCAATTAGTCTTCTAATTGGCCCGCTAGTACAGTAGTGTACGTCCGCGACGCGTTGTCGGCAGACCCGGGTGTGCACCCGGTGTGCAGAGCAATCGATTCCTCAATGCCGTCACTCGGCCACCCACCCTGCCACCCGGGTCTGCCGATAACGCGTCGTGGACGTACACTACGGTACTAGCGAGCCAATTAGAGGACTATTGGCGGGCCGTGTTTTGTGCAATTCAAGATAAACAGAGTATACTTAAGACAATCTCCGATTTCCATGTGGGGCAATCTAAAGTGCTGAATAGCAACTTGCGGTCTAAGCTCCGGGATTCCGAGGATTACTGTTGGTTACGGTGGGCGCCATGACAGTTGTGGAAAAAAACCTACCTTAATAATTCGGAAATCGGTTTAGAATTCGCATTCAGCACCCCGAATTACCTCCGCATAGAAATTTCGAGTCGAATCCGAGACTTTGACCAAACCACCGCATACCCATCGTAATCTACCGCAAGCTGTCAAAAATCGATTAACTACATCAGATTCGCGTTGAGCACTCCAAATAATCATCAAAGAAACGATTTGAGCTACATCTTAGCGTTCCGGAAACCGTCAAAAGTCGCGTTTTGCCTTCGAATTTGCCTACCCATGAGAAGCTTTGAACGAATTTAGTCGAAAATTGACAAATAAACCTCAGATTTGTGATCAGCACCCCCAAATAACCATCCCCCTCCCACCACCACCACTAGGAGAATCTAAAATCAAATCTGGAATATTTTTCTTTGACGCTTTCTGAACCCCTAATTGATTTACATAGGTAGACGCTCAACCGGAAAATGGTACATGTGGGAAACGGTATCACTTCGTGAAAACTCCGGGAAAGTGCTTTTATCCAAGCGTTGTTCAGGGGGGTTGTTTTAAGTGAACACGATTGACCGTTTTTGGATTCTCGAAAGTTTAGAATGCGTTTTTGGATGGTACAATAGGTACACGAAACAGGGGAAAATGCCTATTAAACTTTTTCAGAGTGACCATGCAGCTGTGAAGGGCATAATCGGACCCTACATTTAGAGTCGTTCTAGAAAAGTACATTTTAGATGGGATAGCCACTCTGGCTAATAGTAGTTTCCTTGTTAATGCTCCCCGTCTTGAGGGTGGTTCACGATCAAAACAGTCTCCTAGTTTCTTCGGAAATCGAAGTTCCGGGGTGATATTGACCTTGGTTTCTAAATGTCGAATATTATTGGAATATTCTGATAGGATTCGACTATTCGAATAGTTTGGCCGACTTTTCGAATTTATATTTTTTGGAATTTCGAAAACGCCTTATTCAAATGTATTCATTCATTCGAGATTTTTTGAGAGGCATTATTCGAATTATTCATTCATTCGAAAACACGGGCCGAATGCCCATGTATAGTGGCCACCGTGAGCTTCGATGCAGACCTGAAGACACTGCCGGACCGAGAGAACTGTTTGGTTTTTCGAGCAAATACAGTTCCAGTCACTATGAGGGTTTCAACCCTTCCTCTTTTGAAAAGCTAAAACAGACGACCTCAGATTCTTATTCAGCACCCAACTCTTGGAGGTTTGACAGGTAGAAAGGCCGAAAATTATCGGAAATCCGCTCAGACTCGATCGCAACCTAAAGGCATCGTTTGCGCTGGAACCACTTTTGTGAAAGTGATCCGTTGATACTATCTATTCATTAATTGATTGTTCTATGTTTGTTGATTAGCATGAGATGTAATGCTTTGCTCATCACCGTTTGTGGCAGATATGTTGATCGTTCTCTGAGTCGACCCCACGTGACAAACCTCAATTAGCAGGCAGGGTGGCCTACATCCGGTGGGCGCTCCCTTCCCTCACCGCACTCTCGCCCTCTGCATTATCATTCGTTATTACTCAGAGAATCGCGGGGTCGTAATGGAGCACTATAAACTTTCACCTCGACGAGGATAGCGAGGGCAGCGCGAGGGGAAGAGCTGCTGCTCAAGCAGCACGTGCTGCCTTTGTGCCGCTCTTAGCAGCACGTGCTGCCTTCGTCCTTCAATTTTCGCCTCAGCTGCTGCTATTTTCTCTGGCAATCGTAGTGTGGTAACATTGCTAGAAGTGGCTCACTTGGACAGCTGCGAGCATATTTACAATCAGCATGGAGAGCTCTTCGTTACAAACTTGCACATACAAACATCTGGATAGCTGCAATCAAACGGTCTTCATCTCAGACGATCGTTGGCTGTCATGGAGCACAACTAATTCTCATTTCTACTAGAATAGTGAGAGCAGCACAAGGTGACGAGCTGCTGCTCGAGGAGCTCGTGCTGCCCTCATCCTCCATCCGTCGCCTCAGCTGCTGCTCTGTGTTGTGGCCAGCACAGTGTGGTAACTCTGCTCAAAGTGGTCCCTTAGGTAATTAATATTAATCAACATGGAGAGTTCTTTCCATCTAAGAACATGAACATGCCCACACCCTGAGAAGTTGTATAGAGTTAACACAACCAAGCGATCGTCTGTCATATCACACAGAATACCTTGAAGGCAGTGTCCACCAGGGCTGTGCATTATAACGTTAACGTGTTAACGCATTAACGTGTTAACGCGGCTTATTTTGGAAAATTAACGATTAGCGCTTTACGAAAAAGTCCTGAAATCACGTTAATTTAAGTTCGTTAATTGCAGTAGAATTATGGCACTGATTGATATGCTTCAATGGCAGATTTGAAAACTGGGGCCGTGCACGTCGCGTCGGCTTGCGGCGCTGTCAATTTTCGGTTGCTGTGAAATATATAGCTAACCTTTCTAGTACGCGACGCACGCCTATTTTTCACAAAGTCCTGCTGACGCCATCTGTATGCTCATACACTTTCCACAACGTCCTGACGTCGTCATCTGAAGCCCTGCCTTCTTTCCATGACGTGCTGCTGGCGTCATCTCAGGCCCTACCTATGTACTTTTCATGGATCATATGAAGGCCTATGCTTTTTCCACGAAGTCCTGACCGCATCATCTGAAGCCCCACCCATTTTCTACGATGTCATATGGAGCCCCACCCACCTTTCACTACGTCCTGACGACGTCATCTGAAGCCCTAACTATTTTCCACGAGACCGTGCCTACGGCTTCTAGAGCCCTACTGTTTTCCACGAAGTCTTGCTGACGTCATTAGAAGGTGCATGTTATTCTTCTGGGACCTCTTGTGATTGATTTTCGTTGTGGTAAAGTATTGAAAACTTTTAACAAAGTGCAAAATTAACGTGTTAACGCATTAACGGGTTGACGCGGCTTTTTCTCGAAAAGTAACGGTTAACGCTTAACGAAAAAAATATATTTCCTTAACGCACACCCCTGGTGTCCACGATCAAAACAGTTCGGATTATCAATGTAAATCGAAAGATCTGGGGCTCACTGCATCAATAATGCTGTAAAACGGCCAGGAACGAGCACAAAATAGTCCTGTACGGCCCTAAACTTTAATGTCCGCTCACGCCACGCCCACTTCCTCAACGGCTACCGATAAATGTGTCTAACTGAAAACACGACTATAAGAAGGCAACCGATTATCAAATTCGGTAAGTTTTGTTGAGCGGAGTGGATTGCAACCTCCTGGATGTATGTTGTTACCCCTAAGGCCGGATTTTCAGTAGTTTACGGATAGGAACCGGTTGAAAGGAGTGGGCGTGGCGTAAGCGGAACACTCAGGTTTAGGGCCGCACAGGTCTTTTTGTGTTCGTTCGTAGCCATTTTTCCCAACATTGCGTTTTTTTCAAATTTCCGGATCAGTGAGTGCATTTGAATGGTTTCCTCAGATAATAACACCGGCTGAGCGGGCGGAGAAATAGGCTGGCCGGCTGAGCGGACAGGTTTGTTTTGTGGGCGGAGCGTCTTACCGGCTGAGTGGGCGGGCATGCATTTTACCGGCTGAGGGGCATGGCTTTACGGGGTCAGCGGGCGGACATAAATCCACAGCGGGGCATGTCACCGGCTGATCGGGCAGACACAGCATTACCGGCTGAGGGGCATGGCTTTACGGGGTCAGCGGGCAGACATATGCATATCATCGGCCCAATACTGAACAGCTGAGGCAAACCATGGCCACATACGGCGCGGGCTAAATGGGCATCGTGATGATTCTGGTGATGGCATTCAAACGTGTGGTCATCCGCACGACTTGGACCATTGACCACTCACCCCTCACGGTTCGTTGTGAACGTGGGGGCGTGACAGCGGGTCAGTTCATGAATTTTGAATTAAGGTGAGGCTTTCCGCTTCAGGAATGAGGCACCATCCTCGAAATTGCTGGAAAACAGGAAAGGACTACTAGGGGCTTCATCTGTTCCTGCGAATCTATATCATTCACACGGTAAGCAACTAATGCTGGGTGAGCAGACCTCCATTCACCGGCTGAGGGGGCAGTGAATGCGGGGTGAGGAAGCTGTGAAAAGGGGCTGAGGGGACAGCCATTTACCGGCCGAGGGGGCAGCAAACGCGGCGTGAGGGGCCACCACTTGCCGGCTGAGGGGGCAGTGAATACCAGAGCATGCCCGCGTACGATGTTTAGTCAGCCGGTATTGCGTGCCCCCTTAGCCGGCGTTACTGCATGGGTTACCCACTGTACACTTTTTCGACAGTCCTATTATCAGGTCGACTGTACCAATCAATATCTGTTGCTCGCAAAAAACAATAGAGAGAGTTAAAGTCAAACGATTCCTACCCGTGAATCTGCAACAAAAGTTTGTCAATTTAATGTCAGTTTGTCTTCAGTTTGTCTTTGAGTTGAAGACCAGGCGCCGCCCGCTAGCCGTTGACCAAGACACGCTGCCATTCAATCGTCGCGACCTGACGCTACTAACCGCCAACTGCTCGAAGCCATTTTTCAGAACATCCAGTTCATCTCCAACTGGTCGCCCTTCTATGACTCTATCGCTGGCTAAACATGCGGTGGCGGCCAACCCATTGCGCGGAGAGCTCACTTTTATCAGCCCGCGACCTCTTCAAACGTGGTACTTTTATGCAAGATTCAGATTTTCGTTGCATCAAGTCTTCAAAAAAAAACTTTTGGTATTTTACTGATTATAAATCAAATGCAGTTTCACTCTGAAGAAAATGTCAATTTGAAATGACACCCTCGATAAAAGTAGTTCCTTGCGAGCAATTTGAACGGTTCAGCTCGGCTAAAAACTGATGAATTATTCTGGAAGAAGGGATAGTTCGTCGTTCTCATCGAATGGTGGTTGTGTGAACCCGGCCAAGAATTCGAGAGGTGTTCGACTCTTCTAAAATGATTTATTTAGCGTGTTCTTCCAGATTTGCAACATTTTGTCTTTTTTTTAAATCTGGAAGGTGTAAGTCGGAAATTTCGAAAAATCACCTCCTCTTTCTGAAATGCGTTTCTATGAATTTAGACTTCACTCGCATTTTCCATAGAGAAAACCAATTGTTTTGGTTTCAAACAAAGACTTGTATTTTTCAAATGCTAGGCGGCGATCGTTTGCCAAAAATTAAGCGAAATGGAGACTTTCTTTTCTCCACGAGAAGCACAATGCTCACAGAAGTCAAAGCCGACAGTGCTCAAAAACAACTTTCCAATGAGATTAATAATTTGAACCCTTCCGAGAAATGTTCAGGACAATAATTTAGAAAGAAGAAAAAATTTCCAAGAAAATCTAAAATCTCTGTTTCTTGGAAGAAAAGAAATCGCCATTTACAGGGAGATCAATAAATGATGAATACTCTGATATTTGAATTCCGTTTAACCCAGGGCATTTCTCTAAACAGTGTGGATTTCGGCGACTTAAGAATATTTTGAGGAGAACTTCATTCTTGGAATATGTGGATATAGTTTTCTCTACGAAGAAAGTCATAATTCCTCTTTCAAAACGAGAGAAACAGATTATCACGCTTAATTCACGTCTCTACAGTCACGAAACCGAGTGAAAATCTATTCTTGTTCAAGGTATGTATATAGAAATTATGTGTCATGAAATGGTTTTGGAGACACTCACATTCACTACTGACAAAGGACTGTGTTGAACGGCCCTCGCAAACTCGTGCCAGATACCAGGCGGTCTGCTCTGAGAGAATCTTCCGCGCTAGTACCGTGATGCTCCCGTGATCCGCGATAGTACCGTCTTCGTCTTCCTCTAGTCCCGCGATCCGCGTTCGTTCCGCGATAGTTACCCAATTGACTCATCCGTTGGCATTCTCGTTCTCGTACCGTGATGGTACCGCGATAATTGAGAGGTTTACCGCGCTAGTACCGTGGTGCACTCGCGATCCGCGATGGTACCGTGATCGTCTCCCCCCGGTCCCGCGCTCTCATGTTGTGCAGATTTGTAAAGCAGCGCGGAATTCGGAGAGGGCAATACCTTATAGCTTCGTGCTGATCTGAAAGGCAACACTCGCTCGGGTGAAACATCGAGAGGGCATGGATGCGGTACGATCAGGGGTGGAGGCTGGCAGGATCTCGCGACCGTCCCGCGATAGTTCCGGGCTCGGTTCACCGCGGTTTCACGATGTAACAACCCGAATACATCAACTGATAGACACCAATTTGCCCTTAGGTTGAAGCTGGTAGAATCTTGCGATCGTTCCGCGATAGGCCCAAGCTCGATTCCTCGCGGTTCCCCTATAGAGCATCGTGGGAGCATCGATGAACGAACGCGGTACGCTCTCGGTTTGAGACTGACAGAATCTCGCGATCGTTACGCGATAGCCCCGTGTTCATATCCTCTCGGCTCCTGCCAGAAACCGAGAGGATTCTATCCGTGAACGATCGCGGGGGATTCTCTCAGAGTGGGGTGAGCATGAGACAGCTCGTAGTGCCAGCATCATTTCCTCCAACTGTGACAAAGATCAATGGATTTAATCAAGGGTGAAACACCCGTTAGAGTCTTCAATGAACCTCATTGAGGGCTTAGTCCTCGATAGGTCGACCCAGCGCTGCTTCTGAGCTCGACATATCCCCTGCGGGAGAAGGGTTATGAGAAAGAAAGGAAAGATCATAAATGAAGAGCAGCAATTGGGGCCATGATGAGCAGCAATCGGGGAGAGAACAGCGGCAGCTGGGGAGACGACTAGAGCAGTTTGATTTGATTTATTACGATGCTTAAAGGCACAGGAAACCTAGAAAATTATTCTTGAGTTTTTATGCTTATCTTGGAGAGGGTCATACGCTGATCACAGTGGTATCTCTGAAATCTTCTAAGACCACCTATGAACAGAGTTATGACTTCCTAGAAGTGCCTATACTTTGAGGGTGGAAAATTGGAGTGTCCCAGGCCTGTATTTCTTCTCATTCGCAATCGTTGGGCGAGAGCGAGCCAGGATAAGGAGACAATCCGGCGATGGACTGAAGAACACGAGTTCTCAAGATTTCATAAATCCATCCAGCCAGCCGATATCGTGGTCGAAAATCCGGAAGGGGGTCGGGCCTGTGGTGGTGAGCAAAGGGGGTCGGCCCGTGGTGGTCGCTTATATCTCGCTTATTTGGAGGAATTGAGATCTCGCACTTGGCACGTGTTATACAGGAGGGGTCTACTACACAATCGAATAAAAAACACAAAATTCATGTCTGAGGGTGTACTGTGCCTTTAAGACAATCGCAGGAAAGCAATAATGAAGTACATCACAAGGCAAAACATACAAAATTTCAACGAATAAGAGCAAGCTTTCCGGGTATGTTCGTCGAGACAGCTCAGGAAGCTGCACCGTTAAGAAGCTTGGATTTAGCAAAACGCTGGAAGCTTGGAAACTCCATTGTCTCGGAAATCGAACTCATAAGCGCATTGTACGCCGACGCGGCCCTGATGAAAAAAGAGTGTGCGGTACTGCTAGTTTTCGTTCTAGTTATTCTTATTTTAAAGAGAGGTCCTCTTGTCCTGGGTCGAAAAAGCTTGAAGAATTGTGAGAACTTAATTTTAGCTTTGAAATTCAAAAGCTTGTGCACCATGCACACATCAAACAGCTTTCTTCTGGATTCAAGTGAAGGAAGATTAAACATTCGATTCCTTGCTTTGGATTTGGGGATTCGACTGTACACTAACCCACCCCTCCTAATGTAGAGCTTCCGAGTGAAGTTATTCTGACATTTTTCCATGCTATCGATGTTTTTTCTTCTGCATGGATTAAAAACTGTAGTCCCACACTCCAAGATTGGTCTAACATAAACTTTGTAGGCTTTTAATAGAGTGGTGACATTGTTTGTAGAGAGGGCCTTGAATAAACGAAAGGGTTGGAGATGTGCCTCATAAGGAGCCAAGGTCCTTAACTGCGTCCACTGAGGCAATAGCTTGATTTCCCATGTCATAGCTGATATCGACTTCCGAACTACCCAAACGCATGTGGATGGTCTTGTGAGGTGCTAAAGGCAGCTGCCATCTATCTGATATACATTGGATCCGACTCACTCATTTTCGGATATCCATCCGAATGAACCGAAATTTTCATGATTCAAAATCCGATTCACCGAAAAAATGTCAAAATCCGAATGATCCAACACCCGAATCACCGAAAAAACGTCAAAATCCGAATGATCCAAAATCCGATTCACCGAAAAAACGTCAAAATCCAAGTGATCCAAAATCCGATTCACCAAAAAACGTGAGAATCCGAATGATCCAAAATCCGATTCACCGAAATGTGCCATGAGTCGGATAATGACTCGGATACCGAATATCCGAAATATGTCATGATTCGGAACGGATGTGTCGCTAGATTCGGCATGTACTGTTACTCAATATAGTGTAATATATGAATTCATGACTCGACCTTTCATAATACTGTAGCCATGCAGGTGCGTATTTACACTCCCGACATCCAATTGGCGCGCATTGCGAAATTTCCGCCGCGTTTTCTGCGCATCGTCAGCGCAGATTTTGCGCATAAGGGGTATGGTATACTTTTGCGACACGCGGTCCCGTCACACTGCACAGCGACAGCGACAGCCTGTCACGGAGGCAGTGATCACGATAGAAAAAGTAATGGAGAAAACTGCGGAAATCTGTATTGTTCGAAAACAGCTGATGAACTGCGAAGGTTCCGTGGCTAAAAATGCGCTAAGATTAGAGTTATTAAGGCACAAAGATGCCAATCCGTGCACAGGTGCACAGCGCCGCCCGTAGAAAATGGAATTTGCTGTCGCGTGTGGTCAAAATTCTGCCACGTGCACAGCAACTAGCAAAGTAATTTACGAGTATACAGACACAATTTTTTTACACAAAACAAGTACAAAACTGTTAGTGTTAAAGAAGTAATAACAGTAGAGCTCTAGAAAGACCGTATCGACTGTCAGAAGTCAATTAATGATAATCAGTTTTGAGCCAGTTGATGACCCCTGATACTATAGTGGAGTCCACCGAGAGTGTCTCATTTACTTATCAATGAGAAGCGGTCGATTGGATATCAATGAACATGAAACTCATTGCAGCACAACCGCTCTCGCTCAATCAGTATCGAGTGTGCTGGTATGGGATTCATGCACATTGATCCCCAGCCGATCGCTTCTTATTGATAAGTAAATGAGACTTTCTTGGTGGACTCCACCATACAAAGCATCACTAGAGTCGTGCAACACCGAAAAATCGGCCGATTTCAGACGGCTGTTTTAACTTCAAATGGGCTTTTTCGTGCTTTTTTCTTATAGATCAGACAACGAATCAAGAAAGACTTTCCCAGGAAAAACATGACAATCATATTCCATCGTGAACACTGCCTTCAAGAGGTATGGTACACTTTGTCGCTGTAATGAGCCACAGGCATGCCATATAACACAAATCGCCGCGGGCTTCGCATCGTGGCAACGACATCGGTCGTCGTAGAACAGTTTTCGAGTGTGGGTCGCAACGACACTGCAAATGTGCCAAAGCGTGTCTCTACTACTGTCGCTGTCGCTGTGAAGTGCACTGCGACAGCGATAGGTCTAAAGGGCGGGAGTTCCGCGACAGGCGTTCGCTATGCAGAGTGACGCAACCGCGCGTCGCCAAATCATATAGTACCCCTAATCCTGTTGCTGTCGCAGTGCAGTGCATAGCGACAACGATAGTGGCAGCGACAGGCCTCTGCACATTTGCGGTTTGTCAGCCTTCCGCAACACGTCGCTGCGACAGACGCGCGATTACTGCTCCTACGCCGATCGATGCCGCTGCTCCGGTGCGGGTCACGCCGCGATTTGTGCTAGATTGCATGCCTGTCGCTCATGACAGCGACAAACTAAGCAACCGTGTGTCGCCAAATCATATAGTACCCCTAAACCTGTTGCTGTCGCAAAGCACTGCATAGCGACAGGCCTCTGCACATTTGCGGTTTGTCAGCCCTCCGCAACACGTCGCTGCGACAGACGCGCGATTACTGCTCCTACGTCGATCGATGCCGTTGCTCCGATGCTGGTCACGCCGCGATTTGTGCTAGATTACATGCCTGTCGCTCATGACAGCGACAAACTACGTTATACCCCTAGATGACATTGATCCTCTTCGTTTGATTTGTTTGTGCGAGTATGGCGCATTGAGGGTACGACTGGCTCCCAAAAACCATGTGTATTGATCGAACGGGCAGCTCTTTTCGGAGAGGTTTAGATAGGAACTCAAGGATATTTAGGAATTCAGTGTGGGGGATCGGTACTCGTGAGGGACTATCCTAAACGTGGGGGGCACTCAAGTAAAAGTCAGAAATGAAATGACCCACCTCATAGAAATCAATGGAAAACCTGATAAAAGATGCTTGATGATGCTATCAGTCACTGTTGTTGATAAAATTCTATAGATATAAAGTCTGTCCGAATGAGACTGTCTACCCACTCGTTCGGCGAGCGTGTCCAACAGCAGCCGCGAAAGCTGTGGATCGATTAGCAGGATTAATAGGTGAACGGTGGATGATATCCCAGTCAGCTATTTGTAGCCCTGTGAAGGCTCATCCAAATAAAGGCTTTCGGGAAGGCTTTTCAACACGCACGCCCACTGCGTGGGCGGACAGTCTCGTTCGGACAGACTTTACTTCGATTGATAGCATTATAGATCGTTGGTTCATTTTATTTCTGACTTTTACTTGAGTGCCCCCCCCGTTAAGGATAGTCCCCCCGTGATGCTCATTTATACTAATGCTCAAACATTACACTTTCTTCGAAGATATTGTAACGAAGGAACACACTTTTTCGGAGATATAGTAGATGAATATCAATGAATTGTTCAATCATGGTACGGTACAGAATCCTTCTTTTTGTAAAGATTTTCGCCGGACTGTAGATTTCCAATAGACTTCTCGCATTATACTAACTTGTATCCGACCGGATATCCGACTCGGATATTCGGATTCCGACTCACCGAAAAAAGCTCAAAATCCGAGTGATCCAAAATCCGAATCACCGAAAAACGTGATTTTCGGATTGATCCGGAATCCGACTATCCGTTTAGCCCCCCTATCCGACTGAACCGGATTATCCGATGTTGATATTTTGAATCTATCCGTTTGAGTCGGATATCCACGGCCTTTGGTTTTTGAGTTATCCGAAATCCGAGTATCCGAAAAGTTTTGATTCGGATCCAATGTATACTATCTGACCACTGCTGCGCAGCTGAAATAGCATCTTGGATTTTTTTTTACAATCACTGGGTGAGTCGATTCGACGGTAAAACTTCAAATCATCAGCGTACTGCTTGCAGACTACGCCAGCCTCGGAGAAAACTGTTGGCATTTCAGCCACAAAAATATTAAACAGAACCGGGGAAAGTACTCCACCCTGGGGAACCCCACTTTTCGCAAAACGAACGAAAGAAAGAGATGATCTGACTTTTACCTGGAATGTCCCCTGATTCAAGTACGATTCAATCCAGCTAGCAGCCAGTGGGTGGAATCCAGTTTCTTGATTTTATACATCAATTTGCGATGACTTACCCTATCAAAAGCGTTTGCAATGTCCAAGTATATTAGATCGTATGCACTCTTATCATCAAGAATATGTGATCATTGGTTGACGCACTCTAGTAAGTTTGTCTCCACAGACCTTCCATTTTCGAAACCGTGCTGTGCACGTGGTATTATACTGTTACTTTGTGAGTGCGAGACAATGTGAGTTTTCAGTATCTTTTCAAAAATCCTGCAAAATAGCGATGTGATACTCACTGGTCTATAATTTTCCGGATCATTACAAGGTTGTTTCTTCAAAATCGGAGTAACAGAAGAATGACGCCAGACCTCACAAAACATCATCGATTGGTTATAAATGTATGCCAGCGGATCAGCAATAACATGTGAAACTTCTTTAATGATCGCAAGAGGAAATTGATCCGGGGTGAACGAAGAGGTCCGAGGCTACTTCAACAAAACTTGAAGTACCTCCTGCCCGTGAAACCATGGGAATGTGTCCATTGGTGAATCTAAAATTGGATGAAAGTCGGGATGATTACCATCATCTTCAGCAAGGACGCTTTCGAACTGGTTAGCAAGCACTTCAGCCTTAACCATGTCTGTTACCGCAATTTGATCGTTCTGACGTAAACTTTCTATACCATTTTTATCTGAATCCGAAAGTTTAAATTTCACATATCTGAAGAAGTTGTTTTGATCCCTCGATTCAACTATCCTTTTTTTCCACATTTTTGCTGTATTTCGTCAATTCCTTATGAAAAGTGACAGAAAATTCCTTAAATCCATTCCAGTACCCACTCAGTTTTGCGTACTCATAAAGGCAATCGCGATGTTCAAGCATCTCTGAGAGAATCCCCCGCGATCGTTCACGGATAGGATCCCCTCGGTTTCTGGTAGGGGCCGAGAGGATACTAGCATGGGGTTACCGCGGAACGATCGCGAGAATTTGCCAGTCTCAAACCGAGAGCGTACTTCGTTTGTTCATCGATGCTCCATAGCGGAACCGCGAGGAATCGTGCCTGGGCCTATCACGGAACGATCGCGAGATTCTACCAGCTTCAACCTGAAGGCAAATCGTGTCTATGAATTGATGTATTCGGGTTGTTACATCGCGGAACCGCGATGAACCGAGCCCGGAACTATCGCGGGACGGTCACAAAATCCTGCCACCCTCCACCCTTGATCGTACCGCATTCATGCCCTCTCGATGTTCCGAGCGAGTGTTGCCTATCAGGTCAAAACGAAGCTATAAGGTATTGCCCTTGCCGTATTCCGGGCTGCTTTACAAATCTGCACATCATGAGAACGCGGAACCGGCGTAAACGATCACGGTACCGTCGCGGATCGCGAGTGCACCACGGTACTAGCGCGGTAAGTTCTCAACGATTGCGGTACCATCACGGTACGAGCACGAGAATGCCAACGGATGAGTCAATTGGGTAACTATCGCGGTACTAGGGGGAGATGAACACGGCACTATCGCGGATCACGGGAGCATCATGGTACTAGCGCGAAAGATTCTCTCAGAGTTAACCAAGTGTGGAGGAAGAGTCCCAATATCAGCTCGAACCAAAGTCCAGGGGATAAACAGGTCCATGGCGTGATGCAATATATCTATAAACATTTCATATTTGTCATTTACGGAAGTAAGCGTTTCGAAAGAGTCTATCCAACGGATATTCGAAAGGTGAAAATTACATTTGCTAAAGGACCGCCGATAAACTAACGCATTATTAGGCGATACACCATTGATATGAAAAGCAATACTATTATGATCACTTGTGCCCACTGGCTCCTGGATTGAGAAGTTGCTACACGAATCAGAACTACTGGCTATCGAGAGATCAAGAATAGCACTGTTTCTTGTAGGCTCATTGATTAATTGTACCATTTCATGATTTTGCAGCATGTTTATGAATGAGTCGCAAGCGGTTGAATTTGTTTTCAGGGTTACCCAACAAATTTCTGGAAGGTTAAAATTACCCACTATCACAGTAAGATTTTCACTGGCTATTTAATCGCTAATGACTTCGGTAAGCTGATTTGAGTTCGCTGTGGAGCAAGATGGTGTTCTGTAAACAACCACAAATCGGAAAGAATCCCCATTACCGGATATATCCAGAGCAAGTATCTCATACCCATAACTAACAGACTCTCAGAAAACCGTGGAATGTGAAAAAGAGTTCCTTATAATCAAAATAACCCCTCCACCAGTAACTTTGGGCCTATCATATCGAATAATATCATATTCCTTAATCCAGTTGCTGAACAGTGCAAAGGTACTATGACGCTGCTTGAGCCAAGATTCCGAGAGAGCATAAATATCGTAATGAGACCCGAGAATTCGATCAACGTAACACGAGTTCTTGACCAGCGATCTTAGATTGGCATAAAAGCAAGTGATAAAATCATGCTTTAGAGGAGTAACCGAATTTGTTAAATGCCTTTTTGTCAGTGAATGAACCGGAGAGAAATCGCAAACCGTCAACAGAGACCGCTGATCTGCGCCAAGTTTAAAGAAATGGAGGATTGCGTATGGCCCCTGATAGGAGTAGCATCGGTATGCGGAGTTGCGGACCCTCCGGTGTCCAAAGGACGGGCGGAGAGGTCAGCATGGCCGCTAATGCAATTCCCACCTGACACCACACAAGCTTCTCGTCCTTCATTCTTTCCTCAAGTGTAAGCGACTCCCTTAAATCGAGTCCCTTACCCGGGAAAGAGCGAAGCCGAGAAACGTTACTGAGAGCAAGTTTTTGGTATTGAGAACAAGGCAGAACAATTTTTACGAAACGATTTTTGCCTTTGAACGGCGCACCAAGGGGCAACTGTAGCAGCACGTGGGGCCACTATACGAGCAGCAGTTGGGGCAGTGAGCGGAGCAAGAGCACACAACGTGCTGCCCTGTGCAGCAGTTGGGGGAACGAAAAGGGCTTACACCTCGACGAGTAACTGCGTTAGTTCTAATAAACTCTTTTCTTGAGTGCAACTTAGACCATCCGCGCAATACACAAACTTTCACAAGAAACCCACACTTTCCATTTTTTAGGCTCAATTCCATGAATGAGCCCGATAGACCACACCAGCAAACTTTGGCGCGTCAAAAATGTAGGGTTATGAGGTTGGAAAGGGTTAAAGATGAGGAACCGCCACCAGTTCTCACCAGCCATCTAGCACAAGGAACAAAAGTGCCATGTCAGGCGCTAGAGATACTGTATTGAAAACTCTTATTCCGGGAAATCTTATCATCCAAACTTGCACAGTGAAAGCTTTTTATTTTTAAGTGATTTGGTAAAAGAAATGCAATATTTTGTCGAGGAGTTGAACTGATGAGAACGATGCGTTGAAGCGCTGGGCTTATCGCCGCGCTACGTGTTGCGTCGCGTGCGTAGTGCCAACCGACGACGGCTCCGACGCAAAACGCCGCCGAAATCAAACCAGCGATGCATACGAGCCGTCTCGAGGTGGGGTTAGACCGATTCATTACTTCAAAGGCACTGTTCGCGATAAACTTCATCCTCGAAATTTTCATGTCAAACGCTTCTCGTGGCTCTGAGAAGCAGAACAGCGTCGAAAAAACGGGACGAAAAGCTACCCAGGAGCCGCGAAACGGCTTAGAAAAGTGGGCAAACCCGGGATAGGAGCACTCTACACACAGAGGGAGGAGTTGTCCCGCTTTTGCAGTTCGGCTAGTCACGCTACTCAGTGCAAGCGAAATGGTCCCGAGTGGAATTAGAGCCGTAAACAACAAGACAACTCTTCCCTCGGTGTAGAGAGCCCCCGTCTCGGCAAACCCCGCCGCTGTGGGCATGTCCCGCCTCTTCCCGCCCCTCGACGTGTACAGAGGAACACTTGAAATCGTGAGTTGAGCGATGGTTTCCGATCAAAAGCCCCGTTCTTCCCTTCACTCTCAACTTCTCTCTTTACTCAGGTCAGCTCGCATACATTGGCTGCAGAAGACGGAAATTACAAGCCTCGGACAACTCGTCCACCATTTTCCCTATCTCAATTTTTGAGGGACCATAACTCCATTCCCAGAAGGTCTTGTACGATTCCAGAAGCATCATTGGAATCAGATTGGGACCGGTTTCAAGATAGGCAAAAAAACAGAAAAGCGTTTTTTATCGCGAACAGTGCCTTTAACAGAGTTCACTCCTCGGGCTCTGCCTTCGAGTTGAGTGGAGGCGCGAGTGCCTGCACTTTCCTGCTCCTGCACCAACACGGGTGCTCTTTCGTGGGAGCAAGGCAGAGCAATTGCACTTTCACTGATTTTAGTGAGCACAGAAAGTGCACACCTGGTTAGGGGCCAGGTGGGGTCAATAATATTGAAATGACATTCAACCGTAAAGAGAAACTAGGTGAAAGGTGTAGGAATAGCCATGCAGAAATTATTCGATAATGCCTTCAATCAGCACTTCTGTTCCACTTTAGTGGAAATCCGTGTCAACAACCGAACAATTTCCGTTGAACTAACGGGGAAATTTCGCTGATTTCCACTGTGCACATTAGTTGAACGGATTTTCCACGGTAGTTGAACGTTCCGAACGTAGGAGCATTTCTTCAAAAGATTTTTAAACGCGTTTATTTTGCGAAAGCTGGGGTTTTTTTAGGTTTCTTTGCTGTTATCGCTTACCTCAAAAGCTTGCCTACCCAAAAACCGTTTTCTTTGCGAGTACGATGCCTTTAAAGGCAGTGGTCGCGATAGAATATGCTTGTCCTCTTTTCCTCTCCAAGCGCTTTTCTGGGTTTAGAGTAGTAGGACCTATGAGAAAAAATTGCGAAAAACCGCTGTTTTGGCCCGATTTCGAAGCCTGAACTTTCTTGTCTTTTGATGGTGGACGAGCCCTCTCCACATCATCGACAGCGATGATCTCTGATATCAAGAACATCAGCTGGCTTGAAGTTGAATTTCAATCAATAAACATTATTCTTCGGACTCATCTAGTCAAAAACATTGACTGGAGTGCTTTCTTTCAATACTCAACTGTTTTTATTAGGTAAATTTGCATTCACTTCTTCCTCTGAATGTCGATGATTTTTCACATCTCGGCATGAGGCTGCGATCATTTTTTGCAGCGCTGTACACGAACTAGCATCTTTGGGCCCTAGAAACTCTGATTCTAGCCCGTTTTTCACCGCGCTACCTTCATAGATTTTCTGCTGTTTTCAATCTAAGCTGGTTTTTGTAGTTTTTTAGACAACTTTTTTCATCGCGACCACTGCCTTTAATGTACATACATACAGCGGAGGCCTCCCCCCAGGGGGGGCTTCAGGGAAGGCCGCTGCTCTCCTCCGGCGCTTGCCCCCCCCGAGAGGAAGAGAGGGAAAAGATGGGAAGAAGTAGAAGGTAGTTTACGACAATAGAGGCCAGAGAAGGCATAGTAGGCCAAACGCACGCATCGTCATTCACGCCAAGTCTTGTCCCGATTTTTCTCCTGTGATCTATCACGAGCTCAACAGGTATAAAAGGCGCCCCACCTCATAGAGCGCCACATTCGGCCCAACAGGGCCAGCCCTGGACGGGGACTTTGAGTCCCTGTCAAAAAGGATATTTTGGAGGAGAGCGGCAACGCTTTCCGGGGAGGAGTGACGTCGCAACTCCGGGGCCGTGACATAGTGCTCCGGGACAGTGACGGGGGGGTTCAGGGCAGTGACGGGGGCTTCAAGGCAGTGACAGGGGCTTCAGGGCAGTGACAGGGGGGACTTCAAGGCAGTGACAGGGGGCTTCAAGGCAGTGACAGGGGGGATCCGATCAAGCCAAATTGTCACTTCGGCGGTAGCCCCCCCCCGCTTGGGGGGGGGGGGGGGCAAGCGCCGGGGCCCGGAGGGTTGGCCCCCTTAAGAGCTGCGCCAGCCCCCCTCCAGTGTATGAGTACCACATACGTGTTCCCCACCACGGATCGACGAGCGGAAAGTGGTAATCCAGAATCAACTTCTGACAAAAAAATCAAAAGCGACTTCATGGTAATCCAGAATCAACTTCTGACAAAAAAATCAAAAGCGACTTCAATCTCTGATCGTCTTTTACGATTTCAGACCGTGAGTAATCCGAACGCGGATTGATTGATTCGAGTATTAGAGGCGCTTTGAAGCTTTCTGATATAGAGTATTGTGAAACTTCAAATCACCCTGCAATTTGGTTTCTTCGGATAAATTACGTACCTTAGCGGCTCCCCCGTACAACTGTAGTCGACACTTCTAGAGAGTCCAATGGGAAGCTGCTCGTCTGAGTGAAGAAGTTGATTTATCAGACGACATCAACCCCGCTCCATTTCAACTGGTCAAGAAGACATCTCTTTTTCAGGTGAACTGTTCTCTGTTATTGTTCAATGGGAACACACAAACAGTGGGAAGGAGATTGCACTCTATTCCGGGGCCGGACGCATCAATGCGCCGGGTTGGGGCAGGGGCAGGGCAGTCGGCATCTTTGATGATCGCAGTGCGAGGGCAGCAGATCATCTAATCAATCGTGCCCCAGCAGTGTTTTTCGTTGCTCTAGCTGCCCCAGCCTCTTAGCTGGAGCGGCAAGGCCACGATTGATTTTGTGACTTACAGAGATTTTCAAGGGCCCAGACTGCCCTGCCCTAACCCGGCCTGTTGATGCATTCGGCCCCTGATATTGTTCTACACTCACACCACGGCTGCTGCGAAGTGTAATTACTCCTACTGCGTATGGCAGCATGGATTTTGGAAAGGGGCGCAAACTTGCAAAAGGGTGAAAAACTTATTTGCGTGTTGGATCCTTTATAGCATCGAAAAAACGAATCCTGATTTAGGTTGCGTGTCAACCCTGCGCGGTAGACGAGTTGCCCGTCAGATGACTACCTCGCCTTAAAGGCACTGTTCACGATAAACTTCATCCTTGAATTTTTCATGACAAACGCTTCTCGTGGCTCTCAGAAGCAGAACAGAGTCGAAGAAACGGGACGAAAAGCTACACAGGAGCCGCAAAACGGTTTAGAAAGGTGGGCAAACCCCGCCGCTGTGGGCAAGTCCCACCCCTTTTCGCCCCTCGACGTGAACAATGGAACACTCGAAATCGTGAGTTGAGCGATGGTTTTCGATCAAAAAAAAAGCCTCGTACTTCCCTTGATTCTCAACTTCTCTCTTTACTCAGGTCAGCTCGCATACATTGGCTGCAAAAGACGGAGGTTACAAGCCTCGGACAACTCGTCCATCATGCTTCCCTAGCTTAAATTTTTAGGGACCACAACTCCGTTCCCAGAAGGTCTTGCAAGATTCCAAAGACTTCACTGGAATCAGATAGGGACCGTTTTCAAGATAGGCGGAAAAGCAGAAAAAGAATTTTATCGCGAACACTGCCTTTAAGAACACAACCTAACCGATTTCCTTCAGACAGGAGACAAGCGGGACCTCCGTTTCTCTAAAGCTAAGGCTATTCTCAATGCATATTTGAGCATTTAGACAGATTCAGTTATATGCGAATGGCGGAAATTTGCGTTACATCCCTCGCAGACACCGTGGCGATTAGCTTCGAGTGTGTTCTGTAGTCTTTCCGGCTCTATAAACAACCTTTTTGTTCTGCTTGTTATTGACTCTTGAATTTTAGGCAACATTTTTCGGATCATAGGCCTTACCCGACTTCATTTCTGTGTACGTGGGTTTGCCAGCTTCACCAAAAACCCTCACAATCGTGAATAATATAATTTATTTGAGATTTCTTGGCTATAAACTGTTTTCCTGATGTTTCTTATTGTTTTTTGCAATCTTCGACACCTTTTTGCTGAGCACTCCCAATTTTTCTCGGTTCAGGCCAGCTCGATTTACATCGGCACCTACCGCCGCGCCGGCCTGAACAAAAAATAGGCTAGACCCATGTCTAAACGATAAGTTACTGAAAAAGATTGAAAACAACCAGAAACATTATTAAAGTAAATTAAATCAAAATAAAAAAGAAAATAAAAGGAATCGCTTCAATTTAAGTTTTTTTAGTGGATCTGGCCGACCATAACAATTTAAATAAGCCTATGATTTATAAAAAAACCTGGTAAATAAATCAAGATAACAGATCATGCAAAGTCACGATAACCTTCAATTTAGAGATTATTTGCTACATCGAATATTTTGCTCCCGGGCAGAACTAAAATGGCGTAAAATTTAAGAAAAACGCATCAGAACTATACGAAATCCTTTACTCTCACTCCGCCTTTTTCCTCTCAAAACAACTGTTCGTTGTGACAATAAAATCTTTCGTGGACCCGTCCTTTGCAATTCTATATTTTGATTGCTTAACTAATACTGCTTTGCATAAAATATTCGTTTATTCTCGATTGACCCCATTTTTCCACTCTTGACAACCACCAAAAACGTGTTCATACAGCCGGACAACTGGTCCAGACCACAAAATAATCTCATTGAAATAAGGCGTATTAGTGCGCTTCTCGCCGTTTCTTCGTAATTTTTGCCGCACCTGGTGGCCAACGCATTGTTTATGTGAAAAACTCGGAACGAAAAGCATCGTGAACACTGCCTGCCTTTAAATCAAGTGCCTTTAAATCAAGTCACGTCACAAATTCCTTCAGAAAAAAAACTCACCAAAGATTGACTTCTATCCATGATGATGCTCCCCTTTCGATGTTTTTCCTGTGCACTAGATAATAATGATTACCTTGCAATCTTAAAACATAAAAATCAAAAACACTTGGAACGAAACCCAGAAATGAGAAGCGCTTTCAAAAACCAAGAAAAATCCGCATAATCAGCTGATTGTTAGCATGACGTGGTGGTCCTTGCTTGGGCTAGGTTTGCTACTCTGGTCAGAATAAACGACCGACGATCGGGGGAGGTTGTGCTTCTGCGAAGTACGGCGATACCCCAAGGTCAGGCGTCACCAGAGGCGCGCTCCACCGTCGAAACGGAGCTGGGCTGTTTCACGGCACAACCATATTGGGCTCAGCTCCACATTGACGTCACGAACACCTCTGGTGCGTCCGAGACACACTCTGAAACATGGAAACTCCGTACCTATATGTTGTGATAAAAAAGTTCTTGTTTTCAGATTCACTCAATCTTCTCAATGTTACAGCTATGTAAGATTTATGTGACTGAAGGAGGCCGTCTAGTTGGAGTGATTGCACTTAGTGATGTGAGTTTCGCGCAGATTATACTAATGTCTGCTATATACATAGCGGACTCCCCCCAATGTTTTCACCGTGAATAAATTACCTGCCAGATGTTTTTTTAATGGAAATAGTTTCTCGATCCAACTCCTTGACTCTTTGCGGGCGGACTGATGTGGAATTCAGGGTCAACCTTCCAGACCGCCGGAGTTTTCGGCTAAACATGACCCCGACGTCCCATATATGGTTTCCGTTTTCGATTCAGTCTGACGCATGGACCAGGCGGCTGGCCGTGCGGGGTTGGCGGCCTCACTGGAGAATAGGGTTTCGATTCGCGCGGGGTGATCTACTGTCGCAGCCCCGTCCATTCATTAGACTAAAATTATTGCTCGATTTCTATCTACATCAGGTTCTGATTCTTTTGTTTCTGATTTTTCTAATATTACGAATAGGGGCTTTTTTAGTGTGCGGGAGGAATTCGCCGATTTTTTTTAGATTTCAAAACAGAATTTTGAAAAAAAAAACGCCTTGAAGCCCGAACAAAGGGCTAATTTTCCTCACGCACTAAGTAAGAATAGCCCCTATTTTGAACAGGAACAAAAATAATGCCGAAACTAACAAGGAAAAAAAGAAAAACCGTAACTTACCCAAAAAATCAGCTGTGCTGTCGATCGATAATGGAATCTGGCGTCTTCCACCGTAGCTTTCGTGTGTGACCGCAACGGCACCATGTTCTTTTAAACATTGCGGTAAACTGTACAGGCCATAAAACGGCCAATGTCTCACCGTCGACTGCGTACCACGCGCTGCGCGACCGCACGTGCGTCGGAAGCAGACGAGTTTCGGCCGCCGCGCGGCGGCCGAAACGTCGCGCGGCGGCTAAAACTCGTCGCTCGGCGGCCAAAACCCGTCTGCTTCCGACGCGCGTGGGGTCGCGCAGCGCGTGGTTCGCAGTCGACGGTGAGACATTGGCCGTTTTATGGCTAGTACCTAATGTTCTTCTAGGACATTGGCTCATGTTGAGGACGAAAATGGCAACCCACGATGAGTTCGGTGTATTGAATGTATCGCGGATCGTAAAAACCCGTAGGAGCTGTTTTTGTAGCGAACGGTGTATCCTTGATCGACGTAGAGCCGTTTTTCGAGAATGTGTGTCCGCCATTGACATAGAGGCCACTAAGAACCGAGTTCAGAAACTCGTAATCTGGAAACGCAATTCCTTTTCGTAGCTGGATTTAAGGTTTCCTACACATAGAAAAGTTTTAAAAATCCAGAAATCTCGAGAATAGGATGGTTAGACTTGAATACTATTCCCTACTGGCCTCTACTTCGTATTCTCGCTTTCCATGAAATGAGGTTCACAAAAAACCTGTGTAAACTTCTTAACAAATAAAAGACTAGTCTGATTTTTGTGAGTTGCTCCCCACCAACCCGAATATTTGCGACGATCCTCTCCGCCAGACGCACTCTATCTTAACACTCTCTGCTGTGTTTTGAGATAATCTGGAATTTTTCACGACATCCTAGTTTATATCACAGAATGCTGCAGATTTTAGGTTCGCCATGCTCTCGAAAGATCTCAGGAAGGGGTTCGCAAAGCGGGCGACTACATGATGAATGGTGAACTGGATCAGGAACGAGCTGTACTTCCGAAAACTTCTTCCGCCTCAGCTGTTTTTGATATTCTTACACCTACTCTCGAGGTTTGACATTCGTTAAAGGCAGTGGTCGCGATTAAATATGCTTGTCTTCTTTCCCTCTCTCAACCCTTTTCTGGGTTTAGAATTGTATTACCTATGGGAAAAATCGCGAAAAAAACCCAGTTTCAGGTCGAATTTGAAGCCTGAACTTTCTTGTCTTTTGATGGTGGACGAGCCCACTCCACATCAACGGCTTTGATGATCTCTAATATAAAGAACATAAGCCGGCTTGAAATTGAATTTCAATCAATGAACCTTCGGACTGACTTGCTCGAATATTTATGTACTCATCTAGTCAAAAACATTGAATGAAGTGCTTGCTTTCATTGTTCAATTGTTTTTATTATGTGAATTTGCAGGGTGGCGGGCGTTCTGTCCCAGCTGGTAGGAGCCTGGGCGAGGTGCGAAAGTCGCTAACGGGGTGCTAACGATGGCGAGTCGTCGCGCTGGCCTATTGCCTCTCTTTACTCACCGCAATAATCTGTCAGTGAGGCACCAAATACTACCCACTGATGAAAACATGGTTTGTGGTCAGGAAATTATAATATTTTGTTATGTGGATTACAAAAATTTTTCATTATCATTACCAATATGTGACAAAAACCACTATTGCTATTAGTACTATTATTATTAATGATTAATATTACTATGGCTATTATCAGATAAACTACTTGGATTTACCATAAACGAAACGAGACATTTTGATTAGAGTTTCGTGCTAGGATATGATGGAATTCCTCGGCTCAGTTTGTGTGCAAATTTTTCCATCTATTTTTCTACCTTCTTTCGCAGCTCTCCGTCTCTTGGCCTCATTGTCTTCGGAAGGTTCCGATTCTGCTACTCGGTATTTCGATTTTGAAATGACCGGTGACGAAGGCAACCACTTGAAGTAGCAACCCACTTTTGAAAGATTACGCAGAAGTGAATTGGCTTCCTTATTGAGATTTCTGAACATTTCTATCAGTGGTCTAAGCGGGGGGTGCTGGCACTGGAAAAGTGTCCTAAGATTTGTGAAATACGAAAAGTTAGGATAGCCTCTCACATTTTTTGCAAACTTGTGTCGCTCTGCTATATAGTGTAAACGATCTTGTGCACATCTGTGTTGCTCGGGGGTCAATCTCAAAATGTCGCACGCAAAAGGTTCACTGATTAACCATTTAACATCCAGCAGGATCTCCAGTTTTTCGAATTCATGAATCTATTCGAGTAGTCTCTCACTTTTTCAAAATGAGTTAACAAATTCCACTTTGTTAACTGTTTGATTCCATTTTATATTTGTAAAGCCCTTAAAATAATCGAACAAAAAAACATGGCAATTTGATGATGATGCTCCCGAATGGATCGAATATTCGTAAAGAAAGAATATTTAATGTTTGACTTTCATGAATGAACTTTTCGAATAGTTCTTTGGTTCGAAAAGAGAACACCAATAATAAAACTATTTGAATTTATATTAGAATCGGTGCCAGTTCCTCAGCACATTTATTTATTTATTACACACACCAAACGCATGCTTGCTATCCTCTTTTCCTTAATTTCACATTTTCATCAATGCCTTTTTGTAACTTACCTGAAATTCACCACTTGAATACAAACGACCTATTTGGTTGAGCCACTGATTTCGGCTATTGTGTTGTACAGCTTGAAAATAACTTCGTTCCTCCTTTTGAACAGATTTGAAGCACTATCCTCGAGTTTAATAAAGGCACCGTCCACTCCGAAAATCATTTCTAATTATTTTTGTGTATAATCAGACCATTCGGGCTGGCTGACATCACCCACGAAACTTGAGACCCTGAAAATGCGCACCTTAAAACCTATGGCCACTCGAAAACTGATTTGGGGTCGATCATCTAGTACTTTTTCATTGCATATTGATGCGACCGTCAGAAAACATGGAAAACATTTATTGCTCAAGCTCGACATGCAGGAAAACTTCAAAAATAACAGTGGCGAGACCTCCGAAAGCAGAAAAACTTAAGAAAGTTATTCGCGCGAAATTCAAATCCAATTTGTCAGTGTATTGAAAGTGGAATTTCTTTAAAGGCACTGGTCACGATGAAAAACGTTATCGAAAAACTACAAAAATCAGCTGAGAGCGAAATCAACTGAAAAACTATGAAGGTGCGCGGTGAAAAACGGGCTAGAATTAGAGTTACTAGGGCCCAAAGAAGCCAGTTCGTGCACACGAGCACAGCGTCGACCAAAAAGATTGCAGTCTCATGCCGAGCAGTCAAAATTCATCGACATTCAGAGGAAGAAATAAATGCAAATTTACCTAATAAAAACAGCTGAACAATCAAAGAAAGCACTTCAGTCAATGTTTTTGACTAGATGTGTACATAAATCCGAAGTTTCATCGACTGAAATTCAATTTCAAGTCATCGATGCCGATTATGTGGAGTGGGCTCGTGCACCATCAAAAGACAAGAAAGTTCAGGCTTCAAATTCGGCCCAAAACAGTGGTTTTTTCGCAATTTTTTCTTATAGGTCCTACTCCTGGAGACTCAGAAAAGGGTTTAGAGAGGAAAAGATGACAAGCATATTTGATCGCGACCACTGCCTTTAAAAATAAAGGTTTTTCAGCGGCTACTTCGACATTTTCGTTCCCTACAGAGGCCAAGCTATACAAAAAACATGATAAAATATTATATGGTTTTCAGGGTGAACGATGTCTTTAAATAATTCGAAAATTTGAAAAAAAACCAGTATTTCCCACCATTGTAACACAATGAATGTTACAGATTGAGGATTATATTTCACATAACTTAGTGTTATAATTTCTTCAATTTCCTCAGTGGATAGCATTTGGTGTCTCACTGGCAGATTATTGAGGTGAGTAAAGAGAGGCAATTAGCCAGCGCGACGCCTCGCCATCGTTAGCACCTCGTTAACGACTCTCGCGCCCCGCCCTGGCTCTGGCCAGCTGGGACAGAACGCCACGGAGCCTTTTTTCGATGAAGTTTCGCATCGTGGCCACTGCCTTTAACAGTTTTCAAGAGTTTTCGGATTATAACTTGTTGAACTTTTGAGCCAGCTGGTTCTATAAGGGCAACCGAAGCATAACTGAAAAAGATATGCTGGTCGTCGTCGAGAGACCTCTAGCTGTGATAGGTTTCTAAAACGGTTCTCCGCTGACAACACTATGGACTTAGGAAACAGCACTAGATGGAACCTAAATCTTTGTGTGCCCAAGATGGACGGCCGTTGCTTCGATATTGTGGAATAGATGTGGAAGACTGTCGACTGCTTTCAACCTTGATTTTCCTAAGAAATTGCGGTCATCAAAGGACTCTTTCGCCATCCTTGTTCACTAAAGGGATACACCCACTCAAAATATGACAAAAATGTGAAATGGTTTTTGAGCGTACGATCCATTCAAATGAAACTCCTTGATTTTTTTTTTGAATTTCCTAATGGTTCACACACAAATGACTACTTTCTACATAGCTGTTTGAAAAGCAATATCGAAAATATTTAGGTTATCAAATCCACCACTCTGGCTCTCACTGCGGACCACGAGATGTCAGGTGGGGAAGGACGACCACACTCGCCTCATTCGACTGAAACTAGAAGGAGGTCTTCTGCACATTCAACCAATAACAAGACCGAGGATGATCGTCAAGTAGTACATGAACGGCAAAGGTGAACGATATAGGATGAGAAATATGAAAAAAAACTAAAACACTCATTCAGGGCATCATTTGCCGACCACAGGCATGAGGATTTGGTGGAGGCCGTCGCATATTTGAGAAAGAAATCTCTTGCAACCGATCGGAGGCTTTCATTGCAAATGAGGAAGAACAACAGATGATAGCATCAAATGAATCTTAGCTACATAGTTGTTTTAACTGCGGTTGCCTACACCAAGAAACGGGAAGATGAACATAGGATGAACTTTTCATGAATAATTTTCATCATGTATTGTGCTCATTATATGAATAGCAAAGCACATTACACAGGCATATAATTTCTTACTATGACCAAACACTTGGAATGTAAAGGATACAGTGCCGGTCATAAACCTGCTGACATGGCCTATTCGCAAATAATGTTGTATACATATCTTGGCTTAGCCTTAGCGAAACTTGATGAAACTT